>PVIY010012787.1:0-60931 GCA_004026745.1 Myrmecophaga tridactyla | reverse complement strand
AAAGATTATACATACCATACCCCTTACCCCTTGCTTTCATTTATCACTAGCATTTCAAACTAAATTTATTTTAACATTTGTTCCCCCTATTATTTATTTTTATTCCATATGTTCTATTCTTCTGTTGATATAGTAGCTGAAAGGAGCATCAGACACAAGGTTTTCACATTCACAGAGTCTCATTGTGAAAGCTATATCATTGTTCACTCATCATCAAGAAACATGGCTACTGGAACACAGCTCTACATTTTCAGGCAGTTCCTTCCAGCCTCTCTGCTACATCTTGAAGAACAAGGTGATATCTATTTAATGCATAAGAATAACCTCCAAGATAACCTCTCGACTCTGTTTGGAATCTCTCAGCCATTGACACTTAGTCTCACTTCACTCTTCCCCCTTTGGTCGAGAAGGTTCTCTCAATCCCTTGATGTTAATTCTCAGCTCATTCTAGGGTTTTTTTCAGTCCCTTGATGCTGAGTCTCAGCTCATTCCAGGATCTCTGTCCCACGTTGCCAGGAAGGTACACATCCCTGGGAGTCATGTCCCATGCAGAGAGGGGGAGGGTGGTGAGACGGCTCATCATGTTGGCTGGAGAGAGAGGCCACATCTGAGCAACAAAAGAGGCCCTCCTGGGGGTGACTCTTAGGCCTAAATTTTAAGTAGACTTGACCTATCCTTTGTGGGGTTAAGTTTCATAGCTATTGAATTTTAACCGAGGAAGTAAGAGGATTAGAATTGCAAATTGGAAAGATCACTCATCATTTTGATTTAAACATGGTGCAATCAACATGTGTTTATTTCTGCTCTTTTCCAAAATCCCAATAAAATTATAGTCAAGGAATAAAAACAACTAATGCCCAAGGACAAGGACACTGAGAGAGGAGATAGTAACATACAAGCAATGTGAACAAGATTGTGGAATTGGAAAGACTAGATGAAAGTTAGCAGACTTATTACAGAAAAGCTTAAACCAGCCATGTAAGGGAGGATATTAGTGCAAATCACTCTATTCTACACTGTCCCAGACTGTCAATTGGCTTGTTTACAATAGTACATTTTCCTGTATAGAAGTTTAGTAGCATTCTCCATTTATTCACATTTTAGTGTATAATCTGCATCAAAGTTTGGCCATTTTTCTACAGCTGAGTCCCAGACACTTTTTGTTCATTGATCCTAGGAATTTTAAGCTGTTCTTATGAATAAGGTTGTTTTCTCTCTCGCTTTCCATTGTATTTCCTATTATAAAATGTACTTGTAAAGTGTATAGTACATTTAAACTTCCCAAAGCTAATTCTTCCCATTCCTTATTCTTTCCAAAGCTTACACTTACACTTCCCAAAGCTAGACACTTTATAAGTCACTCAGTCAGGTTAAACTTTTGTTTCTTCATCTGAAAAGTGAAAATCATGCAGGGAAACATCAAGGGGCTATTGTGAGAACTAAAAGAGTTAATGAATATAAAGCATCTTTCACCATACGAGGTATGAAGCAATGATCAACAAATGTTACCTATAAAGAAATGGAAATATGGAAATTCAGCATATGATAAAATGGTAATTCAAATCACTGATGAAAACTTCGTTATTCAATATAGTTTGGTGACAATTACCTATTCAAATATTTTTAAAAATGAATTTTAGAGCTATACCTCATACCAGTCAAATTAATTTCAAATGAGTTAAAGAGATATATGTGATTTTTTTAAAATATTTGTATGTTGAGTGAAATAAACCAGACACAAAAGGATAGATACTGTATGACTCCACTTTTATGACCATGGTAATGGTAAAATCAGAGGCTTATAATACAGAATATAGGGGACTTAAAGATGCATAAAAGCTAGAGAAGGGTGAATGGTTAGTTAATGCGGTAGAACTCAAATGTAAGGGGACTGATAGAAGTGAAGGTGGTTCTCTAGTGGGTCTATAAGTGATATTACCATATTGAAGGTGAACATGATTGAAAGGAGTTGTATAGACCTATGTGTCCCACTGATTAACACTGGAAATATAAATAAGTTCTTGCAAGAACTACTTCAAAGGTATGATTGTGTACAAAGAGTGTCTAAGTCCAGGGTACAGAGGGAAAACGCTATTGCATGCATGCTGTGTTTAAGAGAAAAATATCAGCACTACCACAGCAACAGCAGAGGTAAATAACGGGGGGAGGGCCAAGAGTTAAGGGGAGGTTTAGATTTCCTATTTGGTGAGGGTGTGTATATTGACTAACTTTCTCTTGGGAACAAAGAAATTATCTGAAATTGAGAGTGTTGATGGACTGTGGACTTTGGGCACTGTACATGATGCCTAATGAATGCAGGTGGCTGAAAGGATGCATCAAGTGAGAATAGACTGGCGAATGATAGTGTATACATATGATTGAATATTGTGCTGCTACAATAAAGGAACAAAGCTGTGAGGATGCAACAATGTGAATGAAACTGTGGGACATTTGGTGAGACAAAATAAGCCAGAAATGAAAGAACAATTATTCTGTGGTCTCCTTTAGTAAATGCTTATGAAAAAAACAGGGGCCTAGATTGTAAGCTCTTATAGCAGATACATTTAGTCTGGAGTGGTAATTATTATTTCTGGATTTTGAGACAATGTTTTATATATCTATAACCTGGTATTTAGAGATAAGAATGAAGCTGATCAGGTCGGGATTAAGGTAATTCAGAACACAGGGGTAAGGAAGACATTGTCTATATTTTAGAACTGCACCTACTCTTTGAGACCAAAGGTAGAAAGGATTATTTTGTTCGGAACCTAAATTTTTTGTGGCATATAATCTAACTCAGCCTGTCTAGATAGTTCACTTGAACGATTGAAATACAAGGAGCCCAGAATAAGAGCGAGGGCCTTTAATCCTGTATAGCTTAATGTAATGCCTGGATACATCCTAGAATGTATTAAGTAGATAACCAAAAAGTAATGGCAAAGTCCCTTGAGGGATGGGAGAAAAAATATGGTACTATTAAAATTTACCATCAGAGAATTCCCTGATACTGTGTCAAATATTAGGGACACCCAAATCAATAGACCAAGCCCTTGATCTTGACGATTACTCTTGTGAAGCTTATGCAGGTAGTGGAGGAGCTTAGCCTACCTATAGGTATGCCTGAGAGTTACTTGTGGAAGACTTTTGTTGCTCAGATGCAGCCACACTCTCTCTAAGCCCAATTCTGTAAGTGAAATTATTGCCCTGCCCCTTACCTGGGACATGACACGGAGGGGTGAAAGTTCCCCTAGCGGTGTGGGAGATGATTCCCAGAGATGAGTCTAGCCCTGGCACCATGAGATCAACAATTCCATCCTGACCAAAAGGGGGAAAAGAAGTGTAACCAATGAAGTATCTGTGGCAGAGAGAGTTCAAATAGAGTCAAGAGGCTACTCTGGAGTTACTCTTACACAAGCTTCAATTAGACATTGCTACCTATCATAACTTGTCAAATCCCAACCAAAACCATTCCAGCCAATCCTAAAGAACACCTAGGGCAACATATAAGATTCTACAAAGTTTCCATGCACTAGGGCAACTTTCCAGAAACCTACAACCTCCAGATGGATCCCTGGTCCAGATAAGTCCTAAAACCTTAAGGGCCCAGCCTCTCCAGAACACCAGCTAGTTCTATCTCCCTATCCCATATTATTGACAGCCCCTCCCAATATGAAAAAGTTAGAATGGCCATAACCTAAATACCCCTAAAGAGTGGGATAGAAAGATCAAAGGTGATGGTGGAGTTTTACAGAGAAGGTAGGGTTCAACAAACTAATATGATTGCTGAATCATTAAATTGATATTTCTTTTAGTCTCCAGTACTTAGAGTGGCTAGAAATAAAAACTTAAAATTGGGAATTGTAACCCATATCATATTCTGAAATCTGTTCTCCAACTAATTATGCTGGGCTTTGAAATTTATTGCTTTTTTTGTATATATGTTATTTTTCAAAAAAAAAAAGTCAATTGTGACAATAAAAAATATTTATTCCTTCTAGTCTCCTATATTCTGGAACAGCTAGAAGGAAAAATCTGAGAGGATCATATGGTAGCCCATGACAAACTCTGGGATCTGTCCTGCAACTACTTGTTGAAGGGTGCTTTGTAAACTATTGCTTTTTTCTTTCTTTGCTTTGTATATATTACAGATTTTAAAATGTTTAAAATAATTGTATGTTTATGATGCTGAGGTAAGGAAATAGAATAAGGATGTTTATGATGGTGAGATAGAAAACGTACTCTAGCACAAGACACAAAACACATAAATTTTTTTTAATGTTATGATATTTGATCACATCAAAATATTAACAAGCTTACAGCAAAAGATACCACTAACAAAATTAAAAAGACATTTGGAAAATCAAAAGAACATATTTACACAATACATATTGCACAAAGGATTGATATCTATAATATATAAAGAAATTAAACCAAACAATAAACAACCTACAAAAATATAAAAATGGACAAATATTATTGCAGGACACGTGCTTTGACTAATATGCGACTGTTAGCATGATTCACAAAGACATCTGGTTTCCTGTTTATTAGGCTGAAGAGCTGAGGGTGATAAATATGCTCTTGCCTGAATGTATGGTAATTTATTCTGCGGTCATAATGTAAGTTATAAAACCTTGAGATAGATAGTACCAGATAAAGGTATTAATCCACCTCAGCCCACACACTTGTTCAGCCACCTCAGCCTGACTTATGAACTGCAGAGTCTGGAGGGGACAGTTCAGTTTCAAACAAATTTCACCCTCACCCAGACTCATCCTGTATGGTCATGAACATACTGGAGAGTCTTTTCGGGTTCGGCACCCCACGCCTCCATTGTCCTGGGTGATGTCGCTGTTCCCTCTGCCATATTCTGTCTCCCATCTCTATTCTTTGAATAAGTTAACATTACTTGATCCATTTCAATGGTGCCTGTGAATGCCCTTTCTTCTAATCAGGGCCATATATGAAAATGTTCTAAAATTGACTGTGGTGATGAATGTGCAACCCTGTCAATATACTGTGAGCCATTAATTGTATACATTGGATGGATTGTATGGTGTGTAAATATATTTCAGTAAAACTTTAAAAAAAATAAAAGTAACAGGTATCAAGGAATGAGAACATATCGGCAAACCATTATCTTCAGGTGCTGCTCCTAACATCATAAATTAGTACAGGTATTTTTTAGGGAAGTATATATTAACATTTTCAAACTGTACACTCTTTGACCCAGAATTCCACTTCTTGCCATACACTTACAATGGCATACACCATGAAATATACAGAAGTGGTATCAGCGGTCTAAGACATTCTTGGCACCACTATATAAAGACTTTTCATTCTCATTATATTTCCCTGAATCTAGGATGTTTATGGATTGTCAAACACACCATAACTTTAGGTATCACTAAAAAACAAAAGCCACAACCAATACATTGTCAGCTGTAAGACTCATCCTGTTCCAGTTACTATTCCTTTGGTACGTCCCAAAACTTAGTGGCATAAATGAACAATTATATTATGCTCATCGATTCTTTGAGTCAAATTTGGACAAGACACAGAGGGTGACTCAATAAAAAACCACCTAGAGGTAACTTCACTCACATGTTTAGCAGTTGATGCTGGTTATTTGTTAGCAACTGGTATGGTTAGTTTCATGTGTCAACTTGACCAGGTAATAGTGCCCAGTTGTTTGTTCAAGCAAGTGCTGGCCTGACTGTTACTATGAGGCTATTTTTTGAACTTAAATAATCAGTAAATTGATTGCATTTAGGGCTGATTGCATCTACAAGCAGCTGAGGAGGCTGCCTTCAACAGTGAGAGAAGTCTTATCTGATCAGTTGAAGGCTTCAAAAGAAGTGTTGATTTCAGCATTCAGAAGAGAAAATTTCCATATCTACTTCAGCCAGTCAGCTTCTCCTAGGGAATTCATGAAAATCATCAGAGATCCCAGCTTGTGACCTGCTCTGTGGAATTTGGACTTGCCCATCCCCTCAGTCATGTGAGGTGATTCTTATGAAGATCTCATAATATGTATAGTTATCTTCTGTTGGTTCTGTTTCCCTAGAGAACCCTGACTAATGCAGCATCCCATGTGAGCTGTCAGAACACAAAGGCCTTTCTTTGTGGCTTCTATGCTTAGCTAGTTTGGACTTCCTCACAGCATGGCAGCCAGGTCCCTAAAAGAAAAAGTTGGAATTTCATGGCATTTTTAAAATCTATACTCAAAAGTCACAAAGCATCATTTCTGACATACTCTGTTAGTCAAAGCGGTCATAACACTCCCCCAGATTCATGGGGGAAGGGCACAGACCTCACTCCTTAAAGGGAGACCTCCCTCCACAAAGCCCAGCTAGAACCATTCTGCCTTCCCATACAGCCAGAGAAGAACTGACAACTGCAAATATCTTAGCCCTTTTAGAATATATCCATAACTATGCCAGGAAAAAAATGCCAGTCTGCCTGGTTCCCTTGCAAGGGCAAAGTCATCTATAGCAAACCCCACTGAGTTAGGAAGCCTTTCTGTAATATTTTCTGCAACTCTTCAGAAAGGAGTAGACCCAGACACTTATATACATAGCACAGCATCCACTCATCCACACTTGTCAAGGGGCCTGTATTTAGGATTTCCAGCCACATAGTTAATCCGTTTGACACCCCCTGCCAAACTACTCTCAAATAATCACTAGCCCTGCCAATGCACCAAAACTGAACAATAGGACAGCAATGCAAGATGGCAGCCACCAAGGACTTATACAATGTATGAAAACAGAATATACAGCCTTAAAATAGAATGCGGACCTAAATACCCAGAAGCACCCCTTTTATAAGATTTGAAAAATTAATATGAATGGAATTAATAGTTCTAACGGAGTGGTGGACCCAAGAGCCATATCAGTGCTAGCAAGATGGCAGAATTCATATAGCATCAAAGTTGTCCTACAAGAGCTTTGGTGCCTAATGATGTCTAAAGGAAATATGAAACTCCCTCAGCCACCTGAAGGACAGTGTTACAGCAATTAATCAAAAGAAAAACCACAGGCCCTCCCCCCACCCCCATTCAATTTAAGCAATCTTCATTTTACACAGTAGTAAATATTCTAGATAAGTCTTGTAACCTCAGAGTACTAGAAAGGAAGCTCCCATTCAAAGGTATTTTATCTTAAGATATTTAAATGATACTAATTTTTTTGTCCATTTGAAATATATAAGTTGTGCTATAACACAACAACAAAAAAGCAGTGAACAATAATATCTATACGCATTCTTAATAAGTAGCTGATTGTTCTAGTTTGCTAGCTGCCAGAATGCAATATACCAGAAATGGAATGACTTTTAAAAAGTGGAATTTAATGAGTTGCTAGTTTACAGTTCTAAGGCCAAAAAAATGTCCCAATTAAAACACATCTATAGAAATGTCCAATCAAAGGCATCCAGGGAAAGATACCTTGGTTCAAGAAGGCCGATGAAGTTCAGGAACTCTCTCTCAAGTGGAAGGGCACACGGTGAGCATGGTGTCATCTGCTAGCTTTCTCTCCTGGCTTCCTGTTTCATGAAGCTCCCTGGGAGGCGTCTTCCTTCTTCATCTCCAAAGCGCTGGCTGATGGACTCTCTGCTTCATGGTGGTACAGCATTCTCTGCTGTCTCTGAATCTCCTATTCTCCAAAATGTTTCCTCTTTTATAGGACTTCAGAAACTAATCAAGACCCACCCAAATGGGTGGAGACATGTTATCACCTAATCCAGTTTAACAACCACTCTTGATTAAATCACATCTCCAAGGAGATGATCTGATTACAGTTCAAGCACACAGTATTGAGTAGGGATTATTCTGCCTTTACAAAATGGGATTTTGATTAAAACATGGCTTTTTCTAGGGTCCATACATCCTTTCAAACCAGCACACTGATGATACGGACTAATCTAAACCTTCAATGAAAATGATAAGGAGGCAACCACTGGATATAACAGAATAATCAGCAGCTGAAAAGGAAGAGATCAATACAACAAATAACTGTAACCCAAAAGGACTTTTCAAAAACACAAAAACTTAAGCCAAAATTTTAAAATAAAAATTCAACAAAGCTAGTGAAGAGCAGAGTAGACCCCGATTTGGAATATTAAATAAAGGAATTCTCCCAAAATGCAGCTCAAATAACACAAAAGGATTGATTCAGAAGATAAAATATCTATGAATATGTTTCAGAAGGAAAATGGGCAGAACTGGTTATTAGAATATCGCAGAGAAAAATTTCCTGTGTTGAAGAACAATCTTTTCTATCTACAGAAATTCTACACAAATTCTAGCATAGAGAGTTTTTCTTTTCATTTCTTTTTCTGGAATGATGGAAATGTTCTAAAAAATTATCATAGTGATGAATATACAACTATGTGATGATATTGTGAGCCATTGAATGTACACTGTGTATGGACTGTATGTGTGTGACGACTTGTCAATAAAAATATTTTTTTAGAAAAAGAAGACATATTTTAAAAAGTTCTATCATAAAACTTGACTTTTTTAAAAAAGGGGCAATAAAGTGCAGTTGGAGTACATAAATGTGGCATCCTTCTTGGAATGAATGTGGCCACTAAGCTATCAGTGGAGGTGGTTAGCAAATATTTCCTAGAAGAAATAAGGCCCACGCTGAACTTATACAACATCCTAAGAAAGGGGAACAACATGGAAGAAGTCTTTGAGACATGAAATAGCATATTTCCTAGGAACAGGAGGGGGTGTAAGTACAGTGAAGCAATAAGCAGATGGTCCCGATGTTGGGGGCCTCTTTGCCTGTATCATCTTGTGAGAGTGCCTGCATACTCCCTCTTTGCATGTAAACTCAATAAATTTTCTACCTACTTGCCCTAAATAAAATAAATAAACAAATAAAAAGCATATTTCATTCAAGGAATCTTGGACTCAATGCAGATAGACTTTTGCTCTGCTCTAGATATCCTCTGGTGGTATCTGTGGCCACTTTTGTTTTCACTAAGTCTCATAGGTATCATTAGTAAGGACACTAATAAAAATATAATGTTTGGGGTCAACTGTGTTCTACAACATCAAGTTTTCTGCAATTATAGCCAGATCTGGAGAATATTGAACAATCTTTATGAGACTGAGCAGTCTGAGAGCCAACCTCCTGTGATCTTGTCTGCCCAAGGGTATGTTTTCATCACTGAATTTCAAAATTAAAAATAAATGGTCTATATTTCATTGAAAACTGTAGCTAAATATCATATATGAATGTACACACACAATGATGGAATGTGGCCTATATTAATGGCCAAAGATATTGACCTTCTTCACTTTAGGCTGTAGAATCACTGCCAAAATACACACACACACACACACACACATACACACACACACACACACACATGCATATACACACACCACAATGGATGAACAGAGAAACATCTTGCCAAATACACTGAAAATGAAAATCAAATGATGACATAATTCAATTCCGAAATCTGTGTTGATTACTTGGGCACTTTGCCTTAAAAATGTTTCCCAAGTCATATGTTGAACCTTTTAGAAATGAGATGCTAACAACACCCTATCCATCCCATCCTGCTGGGCTAAGTTCCAAAGATAAATAAGGGATGCAGATGACTTGATATGAGCAAACTAAAACAACTCTATCAAGTGAGAGTTCTATCCAGGACAGAGCTCAAAGGGCCATTGTTCTCATGGTCTTTATAAAGGAAGCTGCCCAGTTTCTCCCAGCACAGAGGTGGGAGCAACTCTAGAGCTTTCTCCAAGATGCTGCTAGTACTGCTCGCAGCGGGCTTGCTGGTCCTGAGCTCAGCTCAAGATAATGGTACAAGATGGTGAGCAGAGGTGCTACACCTCTGCCTGGGGCTTTAGAGATCACTGCAATAAGGGAGGGTCTGGAGAAGGGAGGAGTTTGAGAGGAAAGCTGAGGCTGCTGAGTATTTATGATAAAGATAAGGCCAGTCTTGTCCTTATTTCACACCAAAGCTCATACAATTTATTCAAAGCACAATTGAAACCCAATGAAGAGTGACAAGATTTGCATTTCTAGAAAGGACTCTCTGAGTGTGATATGAAGGAGGCACTGGCAGATGGTAAGACTGACACAGGGTAGTCCAATTGTAAGGATATTAGAGTAATCAAAATAGAGGGTGAATGGAAGTGGACTTGCTAGGGGATGCGTGAGAGATGGGGGAGATAATTACACACCAGTGCTATTTCAGAGATAGACAACGGGATATTAAATTTTACTCTCTCTGCGTAGAGATATAGAGATAGCAGGGCCTAGTTTTCTCATTTTTCTCCCACTTACCTTTAATATTTAAGGTGCTATAAGCAATATTTGGAAGATTATGTCCAAATGTTTACTCCTTTTAGCCCCCTTTTTTAGAAAGCATTTTAAGGTAAAGCATTTAATGGAGGTAGGAAAGTGCTAAATAGGAGGACTAGAGAAGGCTTTTCTATCTTTGATGAGTGGTTGATACTCAGCATAGTAACAACTCCCCCCCACTCCCCAACACCTTCCTCCCTTTTCAACAGCCTTACAGACAGTGGTTGACACATTTAACATAGGGGAAGAATCCCTTTCTCTCTAGAACAGGTGAACGGTGAAAGATACATGACTTCTCACTTCATCCTGTGCTTCTTTTCCCGGATGTCTTCAATGACGAACGCTCCACCTCAATAGCAGGTATCATTTAATTAACGTATTATTAATACCTTAATAACTAACCCTCAGTCAACCTTCTTTCCCTTTTTTTCTTAAGAATTCTCCAGTTTTCAGTGCCTGGATATTATCATTTCCTCACTAGGAATTGAGTAGTGTTAGTTCCCCTAAAGACAAAAGCAAACTTACCCACCTTGATTTGGGGGACCATGAGCTGGGCTACCAGCCTGGATAATTGAGATTCCTGGCTTGGGTGACAAGAGTGGTAGGTGTCCTTTTCTCCCAGGTCAGGTAAGACTGCAGAGAGCTCAGAAGGCAAATAGTCCCAATTCTACACTTCCCTCCAATTGAGAACCTATCAGCTATTTCTTTCTTCCCCATTATTCTACTCTATTAATATTTAGCTTTCAGTTGAAATGCGAAAGATATAAGGGTCTGAGGCCCTTTTCTCTGTGTTTTGTTCACATCTGTGTCCCTGCAGATGATAAAATTGTGCCATGCTTCTTCCATGAATACTGCACAGTCCATCTCTTTGTCTTTCTCTTCTCCATCTTGGTATTTCTCTACCTGGGTTTTGGATCCTGGAAAACCAGCTCTAATTTCCAGATAGAGCTCAGTGGCCCAGAGGTGAAATCACAGTTGATAAGTTATTTCAGAGGCTCAAAATATACCTGGCAACATAACTAGCATTTACTTATGGAGATATCGTCTGGGAATTCTATGAAAATATCCAAGACCTCGGTTGCCAATTGTGAGGATACATGCTTGTCCCTTTCAAAGTACAGAGAAACAAGATTTTCAATATTACCAGTATATGTATTAAGAGAAAAAAATGCATGAGAAAGCAGTGGGCAGAGAGAGGTTAGCAGTTGAGAAGCAGGTTCTTGGAATGAAAGGACTGACTTATAGTGTCAACAGAGGTAAAATAAAAGTAGAGTCTTCCATCGCTGTGCTCAACTACTCTTGTGTGTACCCATACAGATGCAGAGAGGCCTCAGGGACCCCCTCCTGATGACAAAAACCAAGATAATGGTCCTCAACAGAAATCATTCCCACCAGGGGACGATCAATACAATCCTCCTCCTAAAAATCAGCAAGAACCAGGCCAATCAGGAGGCCCTAACAATAAGAAGCTCCCACCTTCTCCTGGAAACTACCAGAGACCACCACCTGCCCGTGGTTGCGTGAGGCGTGCCGACTCAAATAAGAACCCCAGTTACGTGGAACCCCATGACAGGTATGACCGAGGCTCACTCTCCACCCAGTGTCCTCGTCCTGTACTTCTCAGACTTTAGCACACCTATGATTCATGTACAAATATGTTGAAATGACATAGTCCTGGACCCATTACTAAAGATTTTAATTCATATGTTCTGGGATAGGATAGTAAGACCCTGTATTTCCCATAAGCTCTCAAAGATAATACTGATGCAGACCTTATTTTTAGAAACACAGCTGCAAATTTCCCTTTTTCCTGATGATTACCTGTCTAAAATTGGGTTGGTATTCAGGAAGAAGGACAGGCTTCTCTTTGGGCCCCCTGCCTTCTCACAGATCCATCTCTTCAGCTTCAGTTGAGGCCTCTTGGGTCCAGTATGCCTGCTAAATTATATTTTAACCTCATGCTGCTAAATGTTATCTAGTTTTTAAAGTAGTTGTGTTTAAATTAATTCATCCTCATGGTAACACATAAAAAAATCAAACAGAACAGAAGGGTATGAAGCTGAATCTTAAAGGCGTATCTCATCCTAACCTCTCCCTTTCCCCACTCCAAAACACCACTGTTAACTCTTTCTTGGACATCTCTTAGAAATATTTATGCCTATATAAGCATGTATAATCCTTTCTTCTACAAATGAATCATACTTTATATGCAGACCTATATGTTGCTTTTTTCAAATAACAATATTTCTTAGAAAACTTCCATATCAGTTCATAGAGATAAAGATCCAGTTAGTCTCTTGTAATAATCGTAAAGCATTTCATTGTGTGGCTGTGCCATGATTTCTTTCACCAGCCCCCTGTCAGTGGGCATTTAGGCTGGTTTCAGTTTTTCAGCATTGTAAGAAATGCTTCAGTGATCATCTTTTTAGATATCTTTGCATATTTTGACTATCAACCAAAAGATCAATAACTGAAGAATATGTTTCTCTTATAAGCACCAATTTAGAGCACATTATTTGCTAGACATATAAAAACAGTGAATTTTGAAAATAAAGGGAAGGAGAGAGGGAAGTGAGGAAGGAGGGAGGATGGCTCTCACATACCACACTTCCAGTAATACCAGCAAAGGATTAGAAACTGCCTGTGTGTAATGTCTTCCCTTTAACCTTCCTTTTTGTTTGTTTTAGAAAACGGGTATGATGATAATGGTCCTTCAGAAAGCCTTGACTTTGGATCAATGCAATCATAACTGTCTTCAATCTACCAATAAAATAATCAGCATCTAATTTCAGATTACCATCTGTTTCTGGATGTTTGTGAGTCTGGAATTTTAAGGCTGTTGGGGTTTGAATCATGTCCCTCACAAAAGGCATGTTCAGGTTCTGGTCAAAACTTTCCAGGGAATTTCCATCACTTTTACTAGAGCAGAACAAAATCCAAATTTGTTATTATGGCCAAGGTCTATATGACTGGGCTCCTGCCTATCTCAGAACCAATGTGATGGCATGTCACTTCTGAGATAAAACTACAAAAGAAATTGTAGCTTCGTCTTGGTCATTCTCTTCTGATCTCTCTTCTGCCGCACCCCCTGCCTCTTTCCCACCCCCACCACCCCCATCTCTCTCACTCTCACTCACTCTTTGGGAAGCCAGCTGTCATGATGTGCAGCCTATGGAGAAGACCACCCTTTACAAGGGATTCTCTTGGAGCTTCCTTCCCTCATTCAGCTTCAGAGAGGGGAAGGTACCTCGAATGGAGGAGAAGGAGAAGACTCCTTCTCCAATCTACACTCTCCCCACTTAAGGTCTGATAGCAACCTCACCCTCCCCAAATTGTTTCTTATGTGGACCGAGATGAGGGGAATGATAAAGCTGGGTCTGCTTCCTCCCGGTAAGCTCTGCAGTGAAGTGTCAGCTCCAGGTGCTGAAGGTGGATTTGTGATTTTTTTTTCACAAAGAGAAATTGTTTATTATCTTTTGTTTATAGCTATGTCCTATAGTCACTAAAGTCAACACTATTCTATAACTAAAACCACCTGGTAATTACACTTACATTTCTTTCCTTGCAAAACTTTTTGTTTTGCCAGGAGTTAATAATTATCTCCTTTTTCTCTATTGTTCTTTTTACTTTGAACACCTACAAACTCCAAGAGACCTTCAAAATCCTTTTCAATAAAATTTTCCTCTTCCTCAAACCTGTCATATAATTTGCCTTTTTTCTGGAAATTCCCTTCTTCTCCCTCTTAAGTAGGATTGCCTATATCCAGGTCTTCCTCCTTCCAGTTATTTTCTTTGTTTGGCAGATCAATACTATCATAGTTTCTTGCAAATGGGTGCATCAGAAGCAAAATAATTTGGAATTTTTCATGTCTGAAAATGACTTTAGTCTAGCCTTATATCTGACTGATAATCTGACTAGATATAGAATTCTAGTTTAAATATTTTTTTTACCTTGATTTTTAAGATACCATTTCACTGTCTTCCATCTAGCACTGCTACTATCATTCTGATCTACACTTTGTACATAATTGCTTTTTGCTCCCTGGAATCCTCAGGACCTTTTATCCATAAAATTTAATTCAATATGTTTTGATGTGGGTCTTTTCCCTATTTATGTGCTGGGCATTCCATACTCCAAGAAGGGTCCCTGTCCTTGATCCTTATTCTTTAGAAGGAGCCCACACAAACATCAAAACCAAAAACGTTATTGTTTTTTTCCCTTTCAGTCTCATTAGAAAATATTTTTAATGCATCCTGTAAATAAATAAACAATGACACATTATGAGAGGGGGAGCAGACTGAACTGGGATGCCATACTTGAGGATGCAGGGTTGAGAGCTTATAAAGAAAAAAATTCAGAGCTTCTGACATGGATCACTAGAGGAAAAAAAAATGGCTACTTTTATTTAAAGTTAGTCATGCCAAACCAACTATATGCATGTCTAGACAGACAGATTCCCCCAAGAAGTGTACTCCCTGCCACCACTATGTTCAGTGATATAATTTTGAGAGGCGCTTAGAACTTCCTGGAAATCCTAAATCAGAAGTGAGGCATAAAGGTGTTCACTCCAGAAACACATAATATACTAAAATTGACCTCTGCACACAGGTGACACCCAAATTCATGAAGAAGTAAGTCACGAGGGAGGAAAACCTGCCTAGTAGACCCCCACGGGTCAGTCCTGGGCCCCAGTCCAGCTTCCATCATGCTATCAGTTCCCTCATTAAATAAAAAACACTTTCAAAATTCAATACACGCACACACACGCAAAAAAAAAAAAATTCAATACAAAGAAGGGTAACAAGTCTACACAATGGAGAAAAAATAGTCTCTTCAACAAATAGGGATGGAAAAAGTGGATATCCACAAGCCAAAGAAAGTGGACCCCTCCCTCACACCATAACAAAAATTAACCTAAAATGGATCAAAGAATCAGGAACTAAGAATTAGATGAGATAAAACCATAAAACTGCTGGAAGAGGACCCTGTCCTGATCAAGATGGCAGTGTGAAACATTCCAAGGCTCCATTCCCTGACAGAAACCTTGAACAACCAACAAGAACTGGCAGAAACATCTACCTCAAAGTTCTAGAAAACAATTAAAGGGTTGGAGTAACAGAGCAAGTGATGAATCAAGACAAAGGCAACTTAAAAGTAGCAGGAATGTAATTAATAGCACTGATTATATATTGGTATGTGGCTAAAAGGGGAAATTTTAGGTCATGTATATTACTAGAATAATTTTTTAAAAAACAAACAAAAAGTGATGATAAAATATATATATACTCCTTCTAGCCTCCAATGTTCTGGAGCAGCTAGAAGGAAAAATCTGAGATGATGATATGGTAGCCCATGAAAAACTCTGGGATCTGTCCTGTAACTACTTGTTGAAGAGTGCTTTAAAAACTATTGCTTTTTTCTCACTTTGCTCTGTACATATATTCTACAATTTAAAAGTTAAAAAATATAATAATAAACATAAGACTGTACAACTCAGTGGACCCTATTACAATGACTATAGTTAATAGTACAATTGTAAAAATGGTCTTTCATGAATTGTAACAAATGAAAAATATACCACACTAATCCAAGGTGTTAGTAATATGGGGGTATATGGGAACTCTGTATTTTGTGCGTGATTTTTCTTTAAACTTCCAACTTTTCTAATAAAAAAATCACTTATAGAGCAAACCCTTTAAATAACAATCTTAAGGAAAGTTAATATTTCAATACATCATTTAAAGAAAACAGTAGGAAAGCCTCTTTATGGCTCCCTGGCTTGCCCCTTGCCCATTCCCTCACCAGATTGGCACAGAGCCAGCCTACACTCCCAGTAGGGGTCCCTAGTCCTGGTCCCAGAGAGAGTAGAGTAACCTTCATACACATACTGGGTGCATGTATGTCTGTGCCACTCTGTCAGGTGGCTCTCTGAGAGACTGACCCAGGATGTTTATTACAGGCTCACCATCCCAGACATTGCCCTATGCATACTGGCAGCTCAGAAAGCTCTCCTGTAGAATGCGATAAAGGAACAGTCAAATTGCAGTTGCCTGGGGCAAAGGTTGCTGGCTGTGGAATAGAGTAGTGCCTGAGACCATGAGGAAGGGCAGTTTCCTGAGGACAGGGACATTTGGAGCCATGTAAATGGGGAATTCCTAGGGCCTCACATGCATGCCCAGGACAAGACAATTTAAGCAGAGAAGACTGGGGAGTCCCTGCGGACAATCTGCAAAGAATGATAACGGTCTTTATTTATTATTATTATTACTTTTTTTTTGTAAGCCCCTATATTCAACGAAATCTCTGTCATAACACTAACTGGATACAAGCTTAAGGAATAATTGCCTCAGTGTCTAAATCCCAGAGATAGTACATTAAAATATTAAAATGTCCAACGTGAAACAAAGGTTTAAAAACATACAAAGAAACAGGAAATGATGGCCCAAGCAAAGTCGGTCTGGAATTTCTGTAAACCGGCAATTAACAATCCAAAAAGAAAACCAAGAAAACAATTCCATTTACAATAGCAACTAAAAGAATTAAAATATCTAGGAATAAATTTAACCAAGGATGTAAAATACTTTTGTATGCAGAAAACTTCAAATCATTACTGAAAGAAACTAAAGACCTAAATAAATGGAAAGACATTTCATGCTCATGGACTAGAAGACTAAAATATTTTTAACACACCAACACTGGGATTGCGGAATCCCAATCAAAATTCCATCAGCCTACTTCACAGAAATTGAAAAGCTAATAACCAAATTCACGTGGAAGGGCAAGGGACCCCAAATAGCCAAAATCATCTTGAAAAAGAACAAAGTTGGAGGACTCATTTTCAGATTATGAAATTTATTACAAAGCTACAGTAACTAAGCAGTATGGTTGCTTTAGTTTGCTAAAGCTGCCAAAATGCAATATACCAGAAATAGGCTGGCTTTTACCAATTTGATTTTATTAGTTTACAAACTTGCAGTTCTGAGGCTGTCAAAATGTTGCAAATCGAGGCAATAAAAAATGATACCTTCTTCCTGAAGACAGGCTGTAAACGACCTGGACTGCTGTCAGAAGGCAAGGCACAGAGCGGCACCTGCTGGTGTCTCCTTTCTATTCTGGGTTTTGTTGCTTCCAGCTTCTGACTTCAGTGGCTTCCTCTACATTTCTGTGGCTTGCTCCCTCAGCTTCTGCATCTTTCTCTGCATTTTATCCTCTTATAAAGGACTCCAGTAAGAGGATTAAGACTACACCTCAACTGAAATAACCTAATCAAAAGTTCCCACCCACAATATATTTATATCCACTGAAATGGATTAGCTTTTTAAAAAAATGATCTTTGGGGGTCCATTCAGCTTCAAACTACCACAGTGGTACTGGCATAAGAACAGATATATAGACCAATGGAATAGAATCAAGAAAGCAGAAATAAACCCATATATCTATGGTGAAAATTGATTTTTTTAAGTTTTAGTCATATACCATACAACCCATCCTAAGTGTACAATCAATGGCTCTTGGTATAATCTTGGTATAACCACCACAATCAATATGAGAACATTCTCATTTCTTCTGAAAAAAATCCCATACCCCTTATACCCGCCTATTATTTAAGTTTAGCTTTGGTATAGGGCCTTTGTTATAATTAATGAAAGAATATTACAGTGTTACTTTAACTGTTGACCTTTTTTTTCCCACATACCACTGTGATGGTTTGAAACTGTTGTGTACCCCAGAAAAGCCATGTTTTTTAATTCTCATTCAATATTACTGGGTGGGATCTTTTCTATTATTTCCATAGAAGTGTGACCCACCCAATTGTGGGTGGTACCTTTTGATTAGGTGGTTTCCATGGAGAAGTGTCTCCATTCATCAAGGTGGGTCATCTACTGGAGTCCTTTAAGAGGACTCACAGGGCCCACACAGCCAGAGACCTCTGGAGATGAAGAAAGAAAATGCCACCAGGGAAGCCTTATGAAATGAGGAGAGAAAGTAGCAGAGCCTTCCGAGCTGAGAAACCCAGAACATCATCACCCTTCATTGGAGTTAAGTTGTCTTACTCTGGAGGCCTTAGTTCGAACATATCTATGGCCTTGGAATTGTAAACTTGCAACTTAATAAATTCCCTTTTTAAAAGTCATTCCATTTCTGTATATTACATTCTGGCAGCCTTAACAAACTAAAGCAACAACCCTATTATTTACACCTTGTAATAGTGACACATATTTGTTCTAGTTCATGTTAAGAACTTCCTCATACTTGTACCATTAACCAGTCATTGTTCACCATAGGTTTTGCTGTTTTACAGTCCCAAATTTTATTCTCTAGCTTTCTTCCTAGTGACATACTCGACCCTAGCCTTCTCTTCTCAACAATTCTTATATTCAGCATTGTTAATTATACTTACAATATTTTGCTATTCGTTTCTGAACATTTACAATCAACCTTGTTAAACATTCTGGATTCCTTAAGCATCTTTTGCCCAATCTCTACTCTCTATTTCCTGATAACCTATGCTTTTGAATTTAACTCCCAGAGTTTGCTCATTAAAATTAGTTCATATTAGTAAGACCATAAAGCAAATTGATTTTTGACAAGGTTGCCAAGTCTACTCAGGAAAAAGAACAGTCTCTTCCCAGGTGCTGGGAAAACTACCTATATACATGCAAAAGAATGAAAGTGGATCCCTGTTTCACACCACATACAAATACATTAACTCAAAATGGACCAATGAACTAAATATGAATGCTATAAAACTTTTAAAGGAAAACATAGGGACGTATCTTCAGGACCTTCTATTAAGCAATGGATTCTAAGACTTATGCTGGAAATCATGAAAACAACAATAACAAAAATATTCTGAACTTCAAAATTAAAAACTTTTGTGCATCAAAGGACATTATAAAGTAAAAAGACAACCTACAGAATGGTAGAAAATATTTGGAAACCATATATTTGAAATGATTTTTTTATCCAGACTATATAAAGAACTCCTACAAATTGAGTAAGAAAAAGACAAAACTAAAAAGTCGCTCAAACACATTTAGACATTTCTCCAAAATAAAACAAACGGACAATGAACACATGTAAAGATGACCCATCCACCTCATTGTCATCAAGGAAATGCAAATCAAGACCACAAGGATACAACCAGAATGGCTATTATCTTTTAAAAACTAATTAAGTGCTGATGAGGATGCCGAGAAATAGGAACCCTCCTTGGATATTGTTGGAGGGAATGTAAAACTGTGCAGCTACTGTGGAAAAGTTTGGTGGTCCCTCAAATAATTAAACATAGAACTTCCATATGATCCTCCTATACCACTTCTAAGTATAAACCCAGAGTTGTAAACAGGGACTCAAACAGATTTACAAGCCAATATTCAGAATTAATTATAATTGCCAAGACAGCAGCAACCCAAGTGTCCATCAACAGAGAAATGGATAAGCAAAATGTGGTATATATAATGGATTATTCAGTCATAAAATGAAGCACCTGCACATTGCTACACTATGAACCTTGAAGACATCATGGTGAATGAAATAAGTCTGACACAAAAGTACAGATTGCATGACATGTGAAATAACTAGAATATGCAAATTCATAGATAGAAAGTAGATTACAGGTTGCCAGGGATGTGGATGGAGAAATGTGAGTCAATAATTAAGGGGTATGGTTTCTTTTGAGGCAATGGGTACATTTTGGTAATGGATAATGGTGATGGCAGTATAACATTGTGAATGTCATTTATACTGAGATATACACTTAAAGTGGATAAAATGGGAAACTGTATGGTGCCATGTATGGTACCACAACAAAAGAAAAACACCATGGAGTTGTACAACAGTGAACTCTAATATAATCATGTTGGTTCATCATTTTAACAAATGTACCACACTAAGAGAAAACATTGTGGGCGAGAGGTGGACATATGAGAACTCTGCATTTTCTGTATAATTTTTCTGTAAACCTATCACTTCTCTGAAAAAAAAAACAGTTTTAATTTCAATTGAAAGGAAGCTTTATTGAGCTGGCATGAAATACAACATGTTTAAGAACGGTTCCTCCCCAAATTTATGTATTCAATTCCCTCCTCCCACCCCAAAATTAAAGCCATGCTATGTTTCTCTTAGGCTGGGAGCCCATCATATATTTCATTGGTTTCCATGCAATCCATGACAGTGTAGTGGTAGGCTTTTATTGAAACTTAGAATCTTCTTAAAAAATGGCAGGTAGCAGAGTGATGGAAGCACACCTAAGAGAACATTTGCTCCCTTTCCTGAAAAAAAAGACAGTTACCATGAGAAGCAATAAAACCTAGGGTCAAAAGATAAGTCTCAGCTCTCCAACTTAACCAATGTATATGTAACTTAAGCTGTTTTCCCCTATTTTCCCTTCCTCTTTGTGCCTTAAGTAGAAAATTTATGCACTGTCTGGTTATACATTTTATTACATAAAGAAACCATGTAATGGCTTACAAAAAATCTGAGTAAGGCCAGGTGTTAAAACTTAGAACCTTTTGATTCTCAACACCAAAGGCTTTAAAGTTTTTAACTGAATTTATATGTTCTATGCAAGAGCCACTTTTTTTTAAGACACCTATCTTTCCTTCAAATCCCCTCTTAGATGAGATTCCATAGAATGGAATAGAATCTACATCCCAGAGGCAGAAAACTCAGAAGGTTAAGTCTTTTTTATCCTATAGCTCTTTGATTACTGAAAATCCAGACAACTGACCTTGGAAATAAGACAGAGAGTTTGACTTAATCTCCATTTTTATACCTGATTCTAGCATCTGGGAATTTTTTTCCAGTAGATATTAAAAACTGAATTGAAATGATTATTTTACCTCTAATAAGATATCAGGAGTAAGAGAAAAGAAAGTTACAAGCCTGCACTGAGATAGCCCTGCTGCTTTCCACGATACGCTGTTGATCTGGTTTGAAATTAAATAAGTAGTTTTATTCACTTTTACTAAATATCACATTTCACAATGTCTCTGGCATTCTGTTAACAGATTCAAGTAGTCTTGGTAAATGTAGGACTCGAGTTCTGTGGCACCAAAACCATCCCTCTCCTAACTGCCAATATATTCTACCATGCCAGAAATCTTACCAAGTGAATTCAAATGAAATACAAATGCATTTTACATTAGAAGGGTTAGGTTGGTTTCCATTTACATTTTGAAATTCCTAATGAAATAGTCTAAAATGGTGGGGGCAGTCAGGGAGTGGTGGTGGAAATCACTCTAAGACCAAGAATCCAAGACAAAATGTTGGGCTTCAACTGGTATTCAGTCAAGTGTTCTTCAGAATATTCAGAAGAAAGAGCAATGACATCTCTTAGAAAAAAAGGGAGTTCATGTCATAAGGTAAAAATGTTCACATGAACTCCTCTTCCTTCTAAAAACTAAATCTTCTCAGTTTATACGTAATTGCCACAGTCAAAAACATAACCTCATAGATGGATCTTGGTCATTAGGCTGTTTCTTTATTTAAGAGATTCTCCTGACTTAAATGAGATAATGTTTAAATTTTTCTCAAGTTTCCAAGAAATTTTGGCAAAATTTTACCTCAGAGAACAAAGCTGCAAAACTATTCCAAATCTACATCCAAATCTAAAGGACATTGCTGCATTAAAAAATTTATGAAAGGAAAGGGAGGCAGGGAGAATTTAGTGCATTTTTGTAGAGAATCCTTACCTCTAGCCTCAGGGCTTTTAAGATGATTGGCTATGCCTTAAAAAATAAATCTGAGAAAAACAAAATGTGAAACTAATATTAAAATCAGGTAAACTGCAGGAAAGTTGGCTTTCCATCAGAAATACAAAACATATCAGTCCACCAACGCTGCCCAGGTCTCCTCTGAGGCTGGGAAAGCTCCCTTACCAAAATCCTTGGTGTTCTTCAGAGGATTTTCAGTGGTGGACTCTGAGGAACCAAAAAGGAAAGAACAG
Organism: Myrmecophaga tridactyla; assembly: GCA_004026745.1. Classification (NCBI taxonomy): domain Eukaryota; kingdom Metazoa; phylum Chordata; class Mammalia; order Pilosa; family Myrmecophagidae; genus Myrmecophaga; species Myrmecophaga tridactyla. The sequence continues at coordinate 38,650 of PVIY010012787.1, read as the reverse complement.
CTCAAGTACTTCCATAAAAGATTATATCCACTATCAAAATACCCTTCCCATTTGCAGCTAGTTTTTATCCTCGGCAAATACGGAACATCAAGTGGCACACTGAACAAAATGTGTCTTACCACAAGTCTGTCTTCTGCCAATAGCCAGAAAGCCCCGTCATGCTCAGGAGTGTAGCAGTGCCCCTGCCCCACCTCCTTGAGGGTGTTAGTTTAGAAAGGAGCATTTAATACAGTGCCTGATAACGTGATCAGAATTAAAACTAATAAGACTGTCACACATTTCAAACTCCCCTGTCTCTATAATCTGTTCAGTCCCCTGGTGGCTAAAAAAATAAAAGCAAAAACAATAGGAGGTAAGGGGAAAAGAAAACCTTGATCCTGTCACCAAAATTCTTCAACACCAAATATAAAAGAGATCATTCTCTTTAGGGAAGTCCAGAAGACTGTTCACAGAGGTCATGTTGGAGCAGACCTCAGGGCAGTGAGATATGCTGGTATACAACAGATTCCTTCATCTGATTCAAATGGAACAATGCACAAATGTTCCTCACATTTCAAATAATTTTTGGCAAAAGTTTACCTCAGAGGATAAAGCTGCAAAAGTATGCCGATCTACAAGCAACCGAAGGACACTGCTAAGCAATGAGAGGTAGAAGGGAGACAAGGAGACATTACTGCACATCTGAAGAAGGGAATCCTTACCTGTGGCCTCAGTGGCTTTGTCCTTGAAGCTGGAAGTAGTGGACTGCACATCAGGAAAAACAACTGAAAAACACAATGCAAGACGGGTATGACCACAAGCTAATGTTAGGAATCCAGTACACTGGAAGAAAGCAGGATTTCCTTCAGGAATGCAAAAAATGCCAGCCCACCCTATCCATGACTTATTTAAAGCCAGAACGCTCACTGACCCAATTCCTTGGTGTTCTCCAGAGGTTCTTCAGTAGTTGACTCTAGAGAAGACAAAAAGAAAATAATGGCTCAAGCACTTCCATGGGTAATTACATCCATTTCCATATGTTACTTCTTTCCAGACAGATTTTTTTTTGTGTGGGGTGGGGAACATGGAACATAAATTGTTACACTAACCAAGTGAGTGTGTCTCCCCTCAAGTCTCTCTCTGCCAACTGTTAGAGGTGCCCAGAAGAGTATCTCAATGTCCCATCCCCTTCCTCTATGAAGGGGTCAATTCAGAGAGGAGCATTTAATACTATGTGTACAAATGTGAACAGAAATGAAAATTGGTAAAACTGGAACAAAATGAAAATTCCAAACATTCCATTTTCCTCTATAATATGATCAATCTCCTGAAAGCTAAAAAAAAAGGGGGGGGTGGGGGGTGGGAAGGGGGGGATAAAGGGCAAGGAAAGCTATGGTCCTGTCAATAAATACTTCAACCTATGGGGACTCCAGGGAGAGCAATCTCAATAGAAGTCCAGAAGCTGGTCCAGGAGATTATACTGGGACAGACTTGAGGGTTATGAACTATATTCAACAGATAGTATCTCATCACATGACTGGGAAAAGGCTCAAATTTTTCTCAAGTTTCAAAGACTTTTGGCAAATTTTTTCTCTAAGAAGAAAAAATTCTCCAAGAAAAAATCTGTAAAAGAATATCAAACCTATGCAATCATAGGACATTGTTGAGCAATGAGATGTAAGCAAGGAAAAGGAGGCAGAGAGAAATTATTGCATTTTTGCAGAAAGGAATCCTTACCTGTGGCCTCAGTGGCTTCATCCTCAAAGTTGGAAGCGGTTGACTGCACATCAGGAAAGAAGTCTGGGGACACAAAATGGAAGACAGGTGGGGTCACATGCTAATGTTAAGGAATTCAGTACACTGGAAGAAGGCAGGCTTTCCCTCAGGAATGCAAAAGATGCCAGCCCTCCCTGGTAAAACAGGAACAGAATGAAAAATCCAAAGACTCCATCATCCTTTATAAGGTGTCTAGTCCCTAAAAACTAAAAAGAAAAGGGAGAAGGGGTAAGGAAAACCATGGTCCTGTCAGCAAGTTCTTCAACTCCATGGAGACCAAGGATATCATCTCAATAAAAGTACAGAAGGTTGGTCCCAGAAATTACATTCAGGCAGACTTCAGAACTATGATCTATATTGGTGTTCAAGAGATTCCATCTCCTTACACCACTGGGAAAATGCTCAAATTTTCCTCAAGTTTCAAAGAATTTTTGGCAAATTTTTTCTAGCTCACAAAACAGAACAGTAAGATAACCCCAAATCTGTAAGGAGCCCAAGGATATCGCTAAGCAATGAAATGTGAGCAAGGAAAGGGAGGCAGAGAGAAAGTATTACATTTTTGCAGAAGGGAATCCTTACCTGTGGCCTTAGTAGCTTTGTCCTCAAGGTTGGAAGTGGTTGACTGCACATCAGGAAAGAAATCTGGGAAAGCAAAATGGAATACAGGTGTGGTCATAAGCTAATGTTGGGAATCCAGTACACTGGAGGAAAGCAGGGTCCTGCAGAGGCCCTTCAGTGATTGACTCTAGAAGAACCAAAAAGGAAAGACCAGCTTCGGCACTTCCACAAGAGATCATAACACCATTTCCATACCCTTCCCATTCCACCTAGATTTTTTTCTGGGGAAACATGGAACATCAAGTGTTCTACTGAACCAGATAAATCTGACCACAAGCCTCTTCTCTGCCAACAGCTAGTATGTCCAGTAGCACAAAACAGAATCTGAAATCTATAATTGATCATAGGACATTGGTAAGCAATGAGATGTAAGCAAAGGAGGAGGCAGGGAGAAATTACAGCAATTTTGAAGAAGGAGATCCTTACCTGCGGCCTCAGTGGTTTTGTCCTCCAAGCTGGAGGTGGCTGACACCGTATCAGTAAAGAAATCTGGGAAAACAAAATGGAAAATAAGTGTGGTCACAAGCTAATATTTCAGTAGAACATGAGCAAGAATGGATTAGATCCTACTAAATTCTACCATTCTTCATTTAATGAAGTTTGTCTAGGACCTCCTTTCCAGATTGTTCCATAGAATGTACATCCTAGATCTTTTAGGGTTTGCTAACCACGTAAGCATATAAGCATAGGTTGTAGGTCAACCTAGTTCATTTGATTATAGACACCCTTCCTAGGAGACCACAATCACTTTTTAATTTATTATTTGTTTTATGTACAGTAATATGCAATAAAGAACCCCAAGCACAGCATCTGATTAATTGAGAGCTGCCAGAGGGAGAGCTGGGAGGAAGAGGACAGAGCAAAATATACTGTAATGCAAATGAATGAACACCCATCCTCCTGAAAAATTCACCTGAATGCAGCAGTACTTAGAAAGGAAAGTTCCAAAGTTGGCTTCTTGCCCCTCTTCCAGGACCTCTATTTCTTTCCTTTCTCAATGTGCTTCACAAGTTCCCTTTCCAACCTCACTGCTTTCCATTGCAGGTGACTGAATATTTGCTAAAGGATTCGTTCTTTACTATATTTCACTGTAAAATATGGATATACCCGCTTCATAGAACTTTGAGACCTGAATTAAATAAAGCTTCCAAAGCACCCAGTAGTGATTGGGACTCATAGAAAAACCTTAGCCATTCTCTAATAAACCACTCTAATCACATCTGGCTCATTCATATTACTTTTACAAAGTCAATTCAAACGCAAAAACCCAAAAGACAGAGCTCTATCGCTCATCTCAAAACCGAGCCCATTTAATATCAACCCCATTTCTCTTTTCAACTTTTGCAACTTTTATCACAAGGGTACACACACAAACACGAGAACCTCACGAAAGGATTTTGGCCCCGCCTTTCAAAATACGTCCAGACAGTGTGCACTTACCCGACGTGGGGAAAGCCACAGCCAGGGCAAACAGGGCGGAGAAAAGCAGCGCCTTTCCGAGCATGGTGCCAGCGGGGGTGGCCGGAGCAGAGCCGAGAGAGGAGAGCAGCGGAGAGACGCCGGGATGTGAGCAACCCTGGGCTCCGCAGGGCTTTTATACAGCGCGCGGCCCTGGGCCCCTTACGCGGCTTTCCCAGGTGGGTGTAAAGAAGCCTCGCCCACGGGGCGGGAGGAGGGAAGGGAACATCCGAGGTTCGGAGGAAAAGGCTGATAAGCACCGTTGCGAAATTTGTTTGGTTTGCCTCCTCCCCGTGCCCACCCCCTCTGCTTCTCCGAGGCTCAGGGGAGACATTCCAGTTCCAGAAGATCGCCAAGGCCGCTGACCTCCCGGCCCCAAGGCCGAGTTTGTCATCACGCTGAAGCCGAGTGTTGCCTTAGTGAGTAACTGAGCCCGCGGAAGGTTACTTTAAGCAGGGCCGCATTTCTGGTATCCTGGTTCCTCATGAAGCTTTAGCCCACGAGCCTGTGACCGAGGCTTCGGCTTCCTAAAGAGTCGTTGCCAGGGCGGCTGCCGTGGCTCAGCAGGCAGAGCTCCGACCTGCCGTGCTGGAGGTCTGGAATGCCTCCTGCCCATATGCAAATTAAAAAAAAAAAAAAAAAAAGAGTCGTTGCTGGCTACCTCGACTCTAAGAGGGCACCCGATTGCAAACAGTTTGCTAAGGCTGCGACGCCCTGAAAGAGAATTGGTAACGATAGTAACTACCACTACTGCTAAGTACCTAGGATTATATTACAGAATTTCCCCCAGTGCTGTCTCATTTGACTCTTACCACGATCCTGTGTGGTGGGCATTATCATCCCTATTTTTCTTTTGAGTAGCCTGAGGCTGAGAGTTTAAGGGACTCCAGACTCACCTGAAAACAGTCAATGTGAACATTCCATACTTTTTATCATTGTGGACCAGGCTACTGATAGTAAATTTCCCAGTCCTTCTGGGGGCGTATCAATCTGTGATAAACCCGTGGCTGCGGTCCTGCCTCTTTTATCCTCAAAGAAATCCGGAGAATATGTAAGTGGCTGGCTCACATAACTCAGCCTCAGCCCCAAGCTCAATTAAAAGTCAATGTCCCTATCTGGAAAGCAGCTTTAACTGGTATGCTCTATGCGGGGCTCTCATCAAAGGTATAAAATTCCACTGAGGCCTTTAGGTCTCAGTTTTCTTTAGTTAGAAGGTCACAGCTGATCTGTGCCCTCAGAAACCACAGGATTGACCATATCAAATTGACAGAAACCTCTTCGTAATGGTAATAAACACTGCTAACATTTATTGGGTCCTTAACAATGTGCCAGGGCATGTATTATTTTACCCTACTACCAAGCCAAAGGTAATATTATTATTCCCATTTCAAGATGAGAAAACCATGGCACAGAGAGGTTAGGTAATTTATGAAAGGTCACAGTAAGTGTTATAGTTAGGAAATAGACTTGCAAGCAGTCTGATGCTATCCCATGCTCTCATCCCTCCCCCCCCGCATTATCCCTCTGCTCTCCTCATTGCTGGTTACAGCTTATAAGTGTGACCTGTATGAAGCTTCCCTTAAAGGCACGGACACACACAAACACACACAGGAGAACATTTTGTTTTTCTGGGAACGTTTTTTTTAACAAGCCCTATGCAATGAGGTGTAACCCAAACACAATAGTCAGGAGCTTAGGAAGCAAGAAGCTCATGAAAACTTGCTGGCAAGTAGCACCAGCAAACAATAAGACTCAAATGAGACCATAATGTGATAAGTCACAAGCCAGCGGAAGAAGAGGATTTTATCTGTGCTGGCCACAGTGTAAGAATATTTCCTACCACTGCAAAGTTCAAGATTCAATTGCCAAATGTGCTAAGTTGAATGTCTGAACATTTTGAAGAGAGCTGGACTTGGGAGTTATAAGGTATTGAAGGGGCAGGGATGAGTGGCATACTTCCTCGAAAAGCTTTGTCTTGCATCCTGACCACCTGAAATTATGGACACTGCTTTAGATAGTTTTCCAAAGGTCACAGCACCATGTTTATGTGTCTCAGTTTCCCCCAGAGTCAGTGAACGTGTGTCTGCCTGGTCACTATCATATTGAAATATGGGAGAAATGTGGTCTCCCTTCATGGAAAATAAATGTCTTGTTCTTTCTCAATACCTGAATATTGTTAGGTCATTTATATAGTGGGTTCCAGGAAAGAGCTAGGCCTCTGCTAAGGTGAGAGCTAATAAAATTATATGGTTATAATTGTAGAGTTTTTAAAATTAATGTGGGGTTATAGTTCTCTTATTATACTGATGTGAAGTTTTGACTTTCTTGACTTTTTACATATGCATTCAAGTTTTATAGAATCATGTAATCCCAAAGTTTGAAGGTATCTTAAATTAAGATAAGCTCAATCAGATATCTAAGGTCTTTAAAAAAAAAATAGGAGTATTTGTTTCCTTCTATAACATACCTGACCAGTGGCCGGTCATTCTTAGTCATGGGGAACTCACCACCTTGAGAAAAATAGTTCATCTTTGGACAATTATTCCTTCCATATCTAAAATCTGCCTTCCTGTAATTTCAACCTGTTTGCCCTAGTTCTATCCCCAGTTCAGGGGAAGAAACATGCATTACCACTTCCCAGGAAGGAATCTACTGCATGGAGGGTAGCGAAGAGATGGCAACCTACTCCATACAGGTGTCAGGGTTGCCAAGAAAGAGTAACTTACACAGGCATTGGATGGAACAAAGTTTACTTACATAGAAAAGAAGCAAGGCAAGGTCAGCTTCACTAGTGGGCATTGGTCCCCCATGGCCAATGGGTCTAACTCCACCATTGCACAGGGAGATAAAGTACACACCATAAACCTGTTTGGGTGCTGTAAGCCAAGGATCTCGCTCCCTCTCCACCAACAGATATGTTTGGGGAGGGGAGGGCAGGTACCATAAAATGCACATACCTATTCAAGCTGTGTCCAGTGAACTTTTACAAAAATGTTGAGCAAAAGAAGAAAGAATGTGCAAGATGGCCACTATCTGCTAGGGGAGGTGCTTTTTCCTCCAAGTACTCCCAAGAAGGAGGTCAGCCCAGCCTAACAGCCAGACCAACATGTTTAGTCTCAAGAAAAGGGTTTATTTGTGGGCTATAGGAAAAGGCAACAGAATTAGACTGCCCCCTTCCACAGGGATTATATTTATAAAATTAGGTTCTTCTTCCCTCTTCAGATGCTGACGGCAGCTATCATTTTACTTTTAAATTTCTTCTTCGTAATCTAAAATAATAAATTTGTTCCTATCATGTTCCCTCAAATTTCCCCAGCACCTATCATAGTGTCTTCACATAAAACTGTTGAAATATTTATTAAATTTATAATTGAATGACTGTAGCACTTCTGTTTACCTATCTGCAATCTTACTTGTCTGTGGTCTTCTAAAAAGAAAAGACTAGAACTAAAGCAAATTATCCGAGATTTGAACTGATTAGAGCATTAAAAAATTAGCATTACCCTTTATTTTGGAAAACATGTGGTCTTAATATAATTGCAATAAGCTGATTTTTTTACATTAACACTGGTAGGTAAGTGTGGCAGACAGATTGGAATGTTTCTTGACAGCATTAAAGAAACTCAGAAGCCTTTTACATCTTCTTGCTCCATAGGAGACCAGTTTCTGGGACCTGGGTTAAGCTGGAGAATGATATGCTGTAGATGTGTCTCTATCCCTCCCTAATTCTCACCCCCAAAAGACACCTGGGAGCCAGGCATTTTTACAAAAGGCAAAGTGTTTCTTTCATTCCAAAACCCCAACAAACATTCCTCAGGGAGTCATACCTTAGGGAAGCAGTTTCTAGAGACAAAGATGCCAGTTTCTCTCCTGAAGAATGGGAACTCAGAGTGGGATAAAGATATCATGACCTGGTGCTTTGGTGAAGCTTATTTCTGTGGCAGAGAACCTACACCTACCTATAATTATGCCTAAGAGTTACTTCCAGAAAACTTCTTTTGTTGCTTAGATACACGCATCTCTCTCTCTAAGCTCAACCCTGCAAGGAAAATCATTACTCTCTCTCTTATGTGGGACATGACATCCAAGGGTGCATGTCTCCCTGACAACATGGGACATGACTCCCAGGGATGAGCCTGGCCCTGGCACCATGGGATCAGCAGTGCCTTCCTGACTAAAAGGAGGGAGAAAAATGTAACAAAATAAGGTATCAGTGGCTAAGCAAGTTCAAATAGAGTCAAGAGGCTATTCTGGAGGCTACTTTTATGCACGCTTTAGCTAGATATTGTTAATTACCATGGTTTGCCAAATCGCAACCAAAACCATTCCTGTTAACCCTGAAGAACACCTAGGGTTCTACCCGAGAGTCTACAAAAGTTTCAGGCACTAAGATTACTTTCCAGAAAACTACAACTTCCTGATGGTTCCTAGGCCCAATAAATCCTGAAACCCAGAGGGTCAGCCTCTCCAAGAACATTAACTAGTTCCATCCTCCTATCCCATATTATCAAAACCCCTTTCTGATATGAAAAAGTTAGAAAGGGCAGAGCTCAAATACCCTCAAATATTGGGAGAAGGATCAAAGGAGAGGAAGGAATTATAACCGAGAAGATGGGATTTGACATATGAGTATGACTGCTGAATCATTATGTTCATATTTCTTTTAATCTCTGATGTTTTGGAGCAGCTAGAAGGAAAAACCTGAAATTGTAGAACAGAAACCCGTACCAAACTCTGAAATCCATTCTATAACTGCTTGTTACAGTGTACTTTGAAATTTATTCCATATATATATTTCCTATTTAAAAAACAGATATTGTGACCTAGGCCATCTGACCTCACAAATGAGAGATGGATAAGAATTAGTCAAGTCTTCTAGTGTGAGGTCAAGGGTTTTTTTAGTATCTGCTTAGTGACCCAGTTTTTACACTGGGTTATCAAGTGCTTTAGGCAATTCAAAAGAAGCACAGAAATCGAATCCTTCTTTAAGGTTATAATTGGCATAAGTAAACATATATGTAAAATAAAGATAGTTAATAACATGATACTGAGAACTCTAATCAAGTGCCAGTTGTACGGAAAAGACTATTTATTTAGCAGATATATACAGAATGACTGTGAAATGCAATGACTAAAGCAGTAGAAAATGCACTAGGCAAAAAAGTTAAAATTACACATTCTAGGCTAAGAGATTTCAAATAGAGTTGAGAGGTCAGTCTGGAGGTTACTCTTTTGCAAACTTCAGCCAGATATTGCAAATTGCCATGGTGTGCCAACCCCCAACCAATAATTCCTAAAAACCCTAAAAAAAAAAAAAAAAAACCCAGGGATCTAAGACTCCATAAAAGTTTTACTTATTAAGTTTATTTTTCAGAAGCTTAAATCCTCCAGATTGTTCCTATGTCAGGCAAGCCCTGAAATTTAGAGGTACCAGTCTCTCCCAGAACATTAACCAGTTGCATTCCCCTACCCCTTTTCAACATGAAGAAGTTAGAATGGTCATTGCCCAAATGTTCCTGAAGATTGGGAGAAGGCTCAAATGAGAGAGAGGAGTTGTAACAGAGAAGTTAGAATTTAACAAATGATTATGACTACTGAATAATTAAAAAGACATACTTTTTAGTTTCTAGTGTATTAGAACAGCCAGAAAGAAATACCTGAAATTGTGGAAATGTAATCCATACTAAACTTTGAAATTTTCTCTATAGCTACTCGTTAAACTGTATTTGAAATTTATCACTTCTTTCTATGTCTGTTATATTTCACAATAAAAAATATTTAAGAAAAATTACACATTTTGAAGTCCAATGTCCTGGGTGTAAAACCTGGCTCTGCCATTAATAATGATGTGACTGTGGACAAGGTACTTGAATTAGAGCATCTCAATCTTCTCCTCTGTGTATTGGAAATAATTGTTTTTACTTCATTGGATTGTTGTAAGGATTAAATTAAGGTAATAAAGTAAAATGCCTAGCATAAGAAAAGCACACAGTCAGTATTAGCTATTTTCAGGATATGCTGAAAATGAAAATGGCCCAGGTCCCCCCTGAGTTGATAATTTTCTCTTGCAGTGACAATCTGAAGGAGCATTATCCTGGAAAGTTCATGGGAAAGATGGAACAAATTGAAGAGTAGGATTTCCTTGAAATCAATAAACATATCTCTGGGGCGGCTGCCGTGGCTCAGCAGGCAGAGCTCCGACCTGCCATGCTGGAGGTCTGGAGTTCGATCCCTGGTGCCTCCTGCCCATATGCAAATTAAAAAAAAATAATAAACATATCTCTGGATTTTAGAGAGACGGGTAGGTAAACAGAAAGGCCTTTAAGCAATAGGAACTAACAATGTATTGGAGGAGACATAAATGCGTAACAATAGTAATGTTCAAGGTGTCATGCCATGGGAACTATAATAAATTTGGGATCACAGAGGAGCAGCATATTAATTCCTGAATTACAAACCACTGAAGGCTGGAATCATCTTAGTTAACTTTACATCACCCCACCCTTGCAAAGTCTATTATAGCACTTTATACATTACAAGTGCAACATAAATGTTCATTTGAATTAAATCCTAGCATGGGGTAGGTGGAAAGGCATCACTAAATACGTCAATTGACTGATAGTACAGTGGCTAAGAACTTGGGGTTTTGGTCTTTGCGCTACCTGGATTTGAATTAAGGATCTGCTCTTTACCAAATGTGAGACCTTGGGCTAAAGTCTTACCCAAGTTACTCTGTGCCTCGGTTTCCTTATCTTCCAAATGGGGGGGGGCGGGTAGTGATAGTAACCATTTCCTAGAGTCGTTGTGAGAATTAAATAAGCTAATCCACGTAAATTGTTGATTGAGCAATAAATGGCAGCTGTCATCATTATAACTCGAGATGGACCTTGAAGCCTAATTTAAGACTCTAAGAGTAAATACTCTCCTTAAAAAGAAATATGTGGGGGACTTCCAGGAAGATATGCAGAATGGCTTGAGTTTATTCCTGCTCCGTGGAACAAAATAGGAGATGGGGAGAGAACGACCCGGACTGCAGTCCCGGGGTGTGAGTAAACAAACAGGACCTCTAGAGTACTGGGGGGAGGAGAGGGGTGGGGGATCGGGACAGGGAGAGTGGGGTGGGTGACTCAACCGTGGTCCCCGCCAAGGGCAGGCTGTGGCGTGAGGGGAGGTGTGCCTGGAAGAAACTGACTGTCTCTCCACTCCAGCCTGCCCCGGCTGGGGAAGCCTCCCCATGTGGGTCCGTAGTTGCCAGCGCCCAAGAGACCCTAGAGGCGGACCGTCCAGCACCTGGGGCTGGGCCTCAGGGTGCCGGGAGTGATCACCTAGCTGAGTGCCAGGAACAGCTGTCCCCGCAGGCAAGATGTCTGGCGGACCCACGGGCACCAGGCATTGAGGGTCAGCTGATTCCCTCAGCGTTGATGGCTCCCTAGTCCTGAGAACCAGGACGTGTGGACCCGCTGCGTCGACTGGGAGCAGATACCGCCGTCTTAGAACCTCTGCAGTCCAGGAAGGACAGGCCTCAGGGAGAAGGAGCCTCAGGCCCGTCACCTGCTGGCGAGAAGTGGTAAGTGCAGGCCATCTGCTGCGGTTGGGGGAGGGGGGAGGCGACTTGGCATTGCCACTTGGTGAGAAGGGGTAAGTGCAGGCGGGCTGACTCCCTATCTGCTTAGGTTATTGTTTTCCTAATATTCTTTTTTTTCCCCTTCTTTTTATGATATATTTTTCTATATATTTTTGTCAGTAGTATAATTGTTTATATATATAATAATATATAATGTATATTAATAATGTATGTTATTTGTATTGTTCTTTATTTCTTATTTTATATATATTTTTATTATTCTGTTTTGTTTTGTTTTTCTTAAATTTTCTCTCCCTTTGGTTGGCACCTGACTGAGTTCATGCCCAATATATCCTGGGATGTCTCCTTCTGACTCTGGGGCCTACTACTGTTGAGGTATGTTTTGTTGTCGTTCTTGTTGTTTTTTCATATTTTTATTATATTATTTTTTTTTTCTTTTATGGGGGTGGATGGGCCAGGAATCACGGCTGGGTCTCCCATGTGGTAGCCAGCTGTTCTGCCACTGAATTACCCATGCATCCTGGCATAGGTTTTAATAGACCTTCTGGTTGAATTGTGTCACCTACATGAGATCTGGACCTTGGTTTGGTGGGGAGTAACTGGCAAACCAAGTGCAAAAGGAAACCTTCACCACAAAACCAAGTAAATACAAAACTTCAGATGAGTGAAGGAAACCAACTTGCAAAATAACCATATTAAGATAATCAAATGCCCCAAGCTCAGCAGAAAATCACAAAGCATGTGAATATCCAAGCAGAAATAGCACAGCCAAACAACCAAATCAAAACTCCAGAGGGGACACAGAATATGGAACAACTACTCAAGGATGTTTATAAAGAAATAAAGGATATTAGGAAGACATTAAAAGAGTATAAAGAAGAATTCAAAAGATTAAATAGAAAAATGACAGATATCATCGAAATAGAAGATACAGTAGACCAATCTAGATATATACTAGAGACACACGATAGTAGATTTTATCACCCTCTGTCACCACTATTATTCAACATTGTACTAGAAGTCCTACCATGAGTGATTAGACAGGAGAAAGCAATAAAAGGCATCCAAATTGGAAAGGAAGAAGTAAAACTACCATTCTTTGCAGATGACAAGATCCTATGCTTAGAAAACCAAGAGAAATCTATGGTAAAGCTACTTGAGGTAATGAACAAATTAGCAAAGTGGTAGAGTACAACATTAATGTACAAAATCAGTAATACTTCTATACGCAAGCAATGACCTATCTGAGGAGACAATTGAGGGAAAAAAATCCATTCAATATAGCAATCAAAGGAGTCAGGTGTCAGGAATAAGCCTAACCAGGGATGTCAAGGACTTATACATAGAAATTACCAAAAAAATTGCTAAAAGTAATTTTAAAATGACCTAAATAGATGGAAAGACATTTCATGCTGGTGGATAGGAAGGTTGAATATCAACCCAAACTGACCTACAGATTCAATGAATTACCAATCGACATCCCAACAACTTAGTTTGAAGACCTGGAAAAGATGGTTATAAAATTTATTTGGAAGGGAAAGAGACCCCAAATAGCTAAAGATATCCTAAAAAGGAAGAACAAAGTGGAAGGACTATCATTTTCTGACATTAAAGTTTACTATAAAGGCACGTGGTCAAACAGCATGGTATTGGTGCAAAGATAGAAGTATCAACCAATGGAATAGAATTGAGAGTGCAGAAATAGATCACCAACAACCATATCCTGAGTTCCAGCCTCTTGCCTTCCTCCCCAAACAACATGAGCTTCACTACCTGCTCTACCACCTTTTCTACTGCTACCAATCTCTGGCCTCCATCCAGTTGCCCAGCCACTGGGTCTGGCCAATCAGCAACTCAGCCAGTGTCCATGCGGGTGCCAATGGCTCAGGCTCCCAGATCTCCGTGTCCTGCTCCTCTAGGTCCTGAGGTGGCTAATGGGTGGGGGGCCTGGCCGGTCGGATGGCCAGGGGTCTAATGGGAATGGAGGGCATCCAGGGTGAGAAAGAGACCATGTAGGCCCTGACCTCCTACCTGGACAGGATGAGGAGCCTGGAGATTGAGAATCAGAGACTGGAGGGCAAAATTCAGGAACACCTGGAGAAGAAGGGACCCCAGGTCAGGGACTGGGGCCACTACCTGAAGACCATTGAGGAACTAAGACTCAGATCCTTGAAAATTCCATGGACAGTGCCCACATCCTTCTGCAGACTGACAATGCCGACTGGCTGCTGATGACTTCAGAGTCAAGTACGAGACTAAGTTGGCCATGTGCCAGTCTGTGAAGAACAACATCCATGGGCTTCTTAAGGTCACTGATGACACCAACATCATTTGGCTGTAGCTAAAGATGGAGATTGAGGCTCTCAAGGAGGAGCTGCTCTTCACGAAGAAGAACATAAGGAGAAAGTAAAGGGCCTACAAGCCCAGAATGCCAGCTCTGGCTGACTGTGGACGTGGGTGTCCCAAGTTCAGGACCTCAGCAAGATCATGGCAGACATCTGGGTCCAGTATGATGAGTTGGTGCAGAAGAACCAAGAGGGCCTGGACAAGTATTGGTCTCAGCAGATTGAAGAGAGCACCATAGTGGCCACCTCTCAATCCACTGGGATAGGAGCTGCTGAGATGACACTCATAATGCAGAGATGTACTGTCCAGTCCTTGGAAATTGACCTAGACTCCATGAGAAACCCAAAGGCCAGCTTGGAGAACAGCCTGCAGGAGCTGGAAGTCTGCTACATCCTGAAGATAAAGCAGCTCAATGGAGTTGTGATACACCTGGAGTCGGAGCTGGCACAGACCCGGGCAAAGGGGCAGTGTCAGGCCCAAGAGTACGAGGCCCTGCTGAACATCAAGGTGAAGTTGGAGGCTGAGATCACCACTTACCACTGCCTGCTAGAAGATGGGAGGACTTCAGTCTCAATGATGCCCTGGACAGCAGCAACTCCATGCAAACCATCCACAAGACCACCACTAGCAGGACCGTGGATGTCAAAGTCGTATCTGAGACCAATGATACCAAAGTTCTGAGACATTGAGGCAGCAGATGCAGGGTGCCCTTTGGGGAATAGGTGACCAATAAAACCTCTGCGTCCTCAAAAAAAATGAAGAAAGAAAGAAATAGATCACCAAATCTATGGACAACTAATCTTTGATAAGGCCCCCAAATCCACTGAACTGGGACAGAACAGTCTTTTCAATAAATAGGCATGGGACAACTGGATGTCACTAACCAAAAGAATGAAAGAGGACCCCTACCTTACCTCCTATCCAAAAATTAATTCAAAATGGTTTAAGGACTGAAATATTAAGAGCCAGTACCATAAAACTTCTAGAAGAAACTGCAGGGAAACAGCTTAAAGATCTAGTAGTAGGAGGTAGCTTCTTAAACTTTACTCCTAAAGCATAAGCAGTGAAAGAAAAAAATAGACAACTAGGAACTCCTTAAGATCAAGAGCTTCTGTGCCTTAAAGGACTTTGTTAAAAGGGTGAAGAGGCAGACAACTCAATGGGAGAAAATATTTGGAAACCACATATCAGATAAAGGCTGTGATTTGATTTCCTGTGTACATAAAGAAATCACATAGCTCAAAACAAGAGAACAAACAACCCAATTATAAAAATGGGCAGAAGATATGAAAGATATTCTTCTGAAGAGCAAGCATGGATGGCTGAAAAGCACATGAAGAGATGCTCATTTTCACTAGCTATAAAAGAAATGCAAATTAAGATGACAGTGAGATATCACCTCACACCTATAAGAGTGGTTGAGGATAAATATTGGAGAGGATATGGAGAAATAGGAACACTTATTCACTGTTGGTGGGAAGATAGCTTGGCAATTACTCAGAAAACTGAATATTGAGTTGCCCTACGACCTGTCAAAAACAATGTTCAGTGTATACCCAGAAGAGCTGAGGGTAGCGAAACAAACAGACATTTGCACATCGATGTTCATATCGGCACTATTCACAATTACCAAAAGATGGAAACAATCCAAGTGCCCATCAATAGACAAGTGGATAACAAAACATGATATATACATACGATGGTATGTTATGTAACAGTAAGATGAAATGATGTCCTGAAACATATGACAACATGGATGAACCTTAAGGACATAATGCTGAGTGAAATAAGTCAGACACAAGAGAACAGATACTGTATGATTTTGCTATTATGACTCTGAGGCTAATAATCTCAGAGTTTACACTGTAGAATACAACAGACCTAGAGGTACACAAAAGCTACCCAATAAGATTGCAAGGAAATGGATAGAAATAATGGTAACTAATTAGTGGGTTTATAAGTAACATTGCCAAAGTGAAGGTGAATATGATGAAAGGGGATGTATAGTGCCATGTATCCCACTGATTATATTTATAATTATAAATAAAAACAACAACAGCAAGATAATCCCCCTTGGTCTTCTGGGAGTCTTAAGACTCCCTTGATCAAAAGGAGAGAATGCGAAGTTAGAACGGTAAAGAGCTTTAAAAATCATATTAATTTTCTTAAACTTCCACTTTTACTCAGAAACTATACAGAAGAAACAAAAAGCAATGGAGGTGGGCAGTAAAACGGTGTTGCAGTGGCGGAATTCTTGCCTGCCATGCTGGAGACCTGGGTTTAATTCCTGGAGCCTGCCCATGAAAAAAAAAAAAAAAAAAAAGCAATGGAGGTATGCTGACATACCAAAAATCCTTTGCAGTGCTAAGAACCCTACTTCCATGAAAGGAGGAGCTATAATAAACAAGTCCAGCAAGTCTGCTTATCTTCACCAAATAAGCCCACTCCTGCAAACACCTGGCAAACAGTCCTTGCAAATTTACTCAAGGACATCCGGCCCTGGACAACTCACATAGCTCACGTCCTCCTTGCCTTCCCCTCTCCATCTCTCCATGCCCTTTCTTTGTTCTAAGTAGCTATATAAACTGTTGCACCACCATTTTTCTTTGATCAGTAGCTTTCTTTTAGTTCAGCTTCCATGCATGTCACTTATCACAATAAACTTATTCTGCCCCCCCACACATACATACAAAACTGCTTGTGACTTTCCAAAGGCAAGTTAAACATAATGTGGCTTACATAAATGACCTCAGCATTAACCAGCATTTGGGTATCATACCTCAGTGCTTTGCAGCAATAAAGAGTATGTAAATTCAGAGATTGTTCTATACTTAGAATATAAGCTCATTTACTTGAGAAGCACTTGTAAAGCATCTGTTGTGTGCTTTGGGGTTGAGTGAAAACTTGGTAAAAATATTAGAAGACATGCTGTCTTGGATTTACAGGAATAAAGTAGATGTGAAATTGGTAAAAAATATTTATATACGTATTTTGACTTATCCTTTAATGCAAATGAAATATAAATGGTGAAAACTGTCAAAAAAGAAAAAAGAAATATGTGATGAGAGAATATAGTGAGAAGGGAAGGGAAGGAAGATAGTAATTGGGGAATTTGTGAGAGAGAATCTGGAGTGGTATCTGGGACCCAACCAAGGAGAGCTCAAAAACTGAAGAATTGGGTCATTATTCTGCCTGCAAAGTAGAGACATTGAGGTGGTTAAATCAACAACTGGCACAGCAGGAGTCGTGCTTTTGGAAGCTAACCAAACCTGATTCCAAGCTGTGACATCTACATTATTCTAGTGACATAAACAGGAACACTACTCATTTTTTGAGTAGTATTGTGGGAAGTAGGAGCTTAGTTGAAGAGGGGTTGAAGAAGGGATTTGTAGAAGAGGTGGGAATGATTCGTTTGGCTACTGGAAATTTAAGGGGCTTTAGAGACTCTCAATGGAAATACTGCACAGACAGCAGGAAATATGAGACTGAATGTCAGAAGATTTTGGTTTATAATTATGATTTGTGTTTATGCATGGAGAAGTGTGAGCCATTCAATTACAAGTGATGACTATGAATAAATCAGTGGATAAGATTCCCATATAGAGATATAGAAGGACAGGAAGACCAAGCCTTACCTGAGAGACGCAGAACCTCAGTCTAAGGAAATTTTTACAATTAGGGGGATGGAGGAAAATTCAGCAAAGGAAAGAGGCATTAGTTCCTCATCTTATCTGTTTGAAACTCCAATTGTCCCGTTTTTGTCACCACCACTTGGGAGGAATAACATCAAAGCAAAATTTCCTAACTTATTTTACAGGGATAGCAGTATATGAGGGAAATAAGGTCAATTTTAACTCAATTGCAAGTAACTAGGATCAATACCTTCTCAGCTTATTCCATTCTTTTCTTCCTTGAGAAGAAATACAGCAAACACCTGTTCATCGTTCCACTCCATTTTTAACCTGGAAGTTCAGCTACAAGTACGTCCTTTCACGTAAGGTAAGAAAAAATATTTGACTTCTTAATGTTAAAAATATTTTTTAAGAACTTAAGCAAGAATCCACTGAATGCCTAATTACAGGAGTGTTTCTTGGGGAACATCAAGCGAGACAGGACTTTTTGCCTACCTGGGCTTTTTGATTTTGGTTAAGATGGCGCAACCAGGAACCCAGGTGTTGGCAGTTTCTGAATATCAAAGACAAAACTTTTCCATGCTTCCCTATCCCACCTTAGCCAGCCAGGAGATCCAGAGTCCCCAGTGTGACAAGGGGCTGTGTGAAATCACCACATTGTTTCCTAGTCTTCCGTCCTGAAAGCTTAGGCCCTTCTCCCTCCCTCCGTAAGAATTTCCCTGATCACTCTACTAGCCTTTTAGATACCTTCCCTCTTCAGCTCCTTCCAGTCCTTCTACTGCCATCCCTCCCCCGGCCCACAACAGTATTTGATGTTGAATCATACATAGACTATTAACAGCTTTCTACTATTAGTTCATTCAAGTAGCACACATTGATTGAACAACTACTGTTTCAGCCCTCTGGTTAAGTCCAGGTGTTTTTATTGTGTATGACTTCTGTGGTTATGTTTTACTCTTCTGGGTTAGTTAATAAAGAGGAACCTATGTGTGATCTTTCTTTTTCCTTGAGAAGACTAAGCGCCACATCCCAACGGTGATCTGCCACACACTACCCAGGGGCTCCCAGACCCTGACTTACAGGAGGGGGCAGTGGAGACAAGGAGCACCTTCTCTTCCTCAATTCTGCCACTCAAGGGCTCTTCCATCCTTTTAGCTGGAGCTCACCCAGTAAGATCAATCAAGGTGTAATGGTTTGTGACGAAAGCTGAATGACCCAGGAGGCCAGAGAAAGGAAATCAGGAAATTCAGGAATGTACTCCACTTTTTTGTACAAGAAGATGAAGATGGATTACACCAGGCCTGGGCTTCCTACCTACAATTTGCATAGGAATAAAATAGAAAAATAACAAGTCCCTCATTTCCTTAACTGTGAATCCTTATTACAGGACAATGCCTATAATTCCTTGCATTTAAACAGAATTTGACAATTCACAGAACCCTTCCCCAAGCATTATCTTAATTGAGCCTCACTAACAGCCCTGCAAGGTGAGAGGAGATAAGAAGTTATTATCCCAATTTTACTGACCGCAGGGATTTTTTTTTTTTTTTTTGCATGGGCAGGGACCAGAAATCGAATCCAGGTCTCCAGTCTCCAGCATGGCAGGCAAAAATTCTGCCACTGAGTCACTGTCACACTGCCATGACCACAGGCATTTAAATGGAAATAAACTTAAGAGATCATATGGTCTCATACCTTCATTTTAATTAGGAAAAAGCTGTGGTTCAGAAATATTAGATAAGATTGTCTATGTTCCAATTCCAACTCTGCTTATCAAATTCCTTAATGTCTCTATGCCTCATATATAATATGGGAGAGATCATGCCTACCTCATAGAGTTGTTGTAAGAATCTCAATAGTCTCTGTAAACTTAGTAGATACTCCATAAATGGACACTACTTCCAAGATTGTTATTATCACTCAAGCACACATAAAAGAGGTGGGACCAAAATCTGACTCTAAATCCTGTATTTTTTTCACCACAAGACATTATCACTCTCTGTGGGAGGAGCTCATCCACTCTCTTTGAGGAGCTGAAAGCATTGAATGTAAATTCTTGCTCATATCTAAATATATCCTAGGAATTGGATTCAGAGCAAGGCTGAAGCAACAAGTGTCTAAAAGTGTGATATCAGGAAAGCCTCAGCAACAGCCCCCAAAGAAAGGTGCAAGCAGATGATCTAGAATCTTATCAATCACAATCACAAAATTTTGGACATATGTGCTACAGAAGAAAATGGTAATTACAGCGATAGGGTCAAAAATGTGTAAATTCTCTCTCCTTGTTCATAGTGGCTGCTTTTCCAATGTCCTTTCTATGAAAATGGAGAAAGAGGAGGTAGGAAAAACTCAAAAAGTCTGATATTAGAGAGTTCTTACCAAAAAAACTGAACTTAGAGGTCTCAGTATAGAATCAACTTATTCTATTCCAAGGCTGGACTTGTCTGGAATAACAAATATAACAAGATACACTTGTTTCACTTCAAGGGAGCTAGAACCCCTAGACCCATTACTAGAGAGTCTTATCAGAAGAAAAACTGGTCATGATATGCCAGAAATGCTCCCCTCAAAAAGCTTGTGGGATAGAATCAGAGAATGTTAGACTTAAATACCTGGAGAAGGTCAGTCTCCTCTTCTTTGGGTTCCCCAGAGTCTAGCCTTAGGCACAGAATATAGTAGGTTCTCAAAGCTAAATAAAGAACAGGGAGAAATTTACTGGGAGAGAAATTCCATGAGATTAATACTGATGTGCTAATAGGACTCCATTTATCCACTGTGGCATTGCTGACCCATATGAGTAGATGGCCAAGGAGAATGAAGTCAGATGCTGGAGCCTGCTGATCAAAGTCCCAGGCACACCCATCTGCCATATGTAGAGCCTCAGCTTACGTAGTGTGGGCACAGTGGCCTTTTCCAGGAGCTTGGGCTACAAGAGAAAGCAGAATGAAACTCTCAAATTTCCCAGCTATCTCCTGATCTTCTCCAGAAGAGCCTTAAACCGGAGCAGGAGGTCTCCAGGGCCAGAGGCCCAGGGAACAATGATGATGAGGCTGTAATCCTGTTAAAGGCCATAAAACATCTTAAAAGAAAAGTCGTATTAGAAGTGAAGGGAGAGCCCCAGACTCCCAAAAGCAGTATCCAAAAGAGGAATTTATCCTCCAGTTTTCTTCTTTTAATGTTCTCTGTTTCTATGTCCACTGTATTCCCAGATAAGCGTCTCACCAAACTCCGCATTGTCAGCAGTAATGCTTTCCAAGCTGTACTCCTCACTGGAGAACCTGAGCCTGTTCACCTGTCTGCTTCCTCTCCTCTATGGCTTTCCCAGTGGATTCTTCACTAAACGTTTCAATTGGAATCTTCACTGAATTCCTAAAATGAAATCCTGTTCCAAAATTTCACTAAGTTCTCCACTGATATCCTCCAGTGTGGGGAGGAAGTGCAGAAGAAACTAAATAAAAGGCAACAGGGTAAAGCAAGAAAGAAATATTGAGCTTTTCGACATTTAAAGCAGTGTGTGATAATTTTCTCTGCAATCATCTCTACAGTGAGGGAAATGTTCTACATCCATTCTGTCCAATACTAGAGTCTCAAGTTGTATGTAGCTTTTGAGCACTTGAAGTTTAAATGAAATTAACTTAAACATTTCTGTGGAGCTAATGGCTACTGGAGTGGACAGTACAGCTTTTCCAATATTCCTTGTGTGACAGAGACTTAATTCTTCTAAATTATGGAATAGAGGCCTTTTCTTGCTATTTGTTCAATCTATTTCCCTTATCAGGAATGAGAATTTCCTCAGAAAAGTAAAGTGAAATGTTTGAAAATAACTTAGAGGTCTGGGACTTCACTAGCACAAAAACACTCTAAATCACTCCCAGAAAATTTTATTTAATCCTGTCATTTTGGTCCTTTTCTATCCACAAGACCAAACTCATTGCCATTATCCTTATCATAATTGATATTAAACAAAAAAAAGAACACTGCGAATATTACCATGCCTAGTACTGGTATAGAACATTTAACTTGGTGTTTTTTCCACATCCTTCCACACTGCTATCTCATGAAAAGGAACTATCATTCATTAGGAAAATATGTATTAAGTGTAGCAAGTGAGGTATCAGATATTCAAGCAAGCTGAAGAATGGATACTTGGACCGATTTTCTCTTTACCCCTTTATAGTTTAAGAATTATTAATAATTCCCACTATAGCTTTATATTTATCTCTCAGAACTGGCTCTGGTTTTTTCAGTTCTCTCAACAGCTACTTAGGGGCTGAGGTCAGAGACTCTCACAAGCAAAAACATCAGGAACTCACCAGTAATCAGAATGCATTTAAGACTTGGAAATCATCCTTGATTTTACCATTTCCTGTTGCCTTTAAGCTAGTTTCTTCTAGGGGAAGATAATCATAATGCTTTTCCCTAAAAAACGTTTATGCTAGATCCCTAGAAAAAAGATGCAGGTGTTACTTATTGTTTTTATTGTTCTTCAGAGCCCAAACAGCTTGAGTTTGCTGTATTTTTTAGAAGGCAAACCAAACCTCACAGCCACCTCTCTACAAGGGCAGTTTTGGTGGCTATTTAATGCTTATATTTTCTAAGTCAGTTATTCCATGCTTTTCTCCTTTTTTAATATTTTTATTGAACTATCTTCACACACCATACAGTCCATCCAAAGTGCACAATCAGTGGCTCATAATATCATGTATTCATCACCATGATCATTTTTAGAACATTTGCATCACTCCAGAAAAAAAGAAAAAGAAAAAACCTATACATCCTATACCCCTTGCCCCTCCTCTGATTGACCACTAGTTTGAAATCCTTTTAACCCCTTACCCCCCCCCCATTAACTATTTATTTTTGTCCTTGTTTTTTAACTCATCGGTCCATACCCTGGATCAAGGGAGTGTCAGCCACAACGTTTTCACAATCACATGATCACATTGTAAAAGCTAGTTATACAATCGTCTTCAGGAATCAAGGCTACTGGGATGCCTTTCTTCTGAGATTTTTTTTCACTGTAACTCACTCTACAAGGCTTGAAATCAGAGTCTGTGTCTCAAAAATTATAGATGCTAAAAAGCTTTTTTTTATACAAATGAAATAATTAGTTGGGTAGGAAACAGATCCACAAGCTTAGCCAAGCCAAGGTGAGCTAAGACTCAGGAAAACTTCCTTATGGATCAGGCAATGAGAAAATTAAAAATCTTGAAACTGGGCTGTCCCCATCATATCCTATAAACCTAATTTAAACACCTTTGAAATATCAAGCTTTATTGGAATGGTTAAAGGTGGCAGCAAACTGGCTGAAGCAGAGGGTACAGCAAGAAGGTAGAGTTTGCAGGGTCCAGAGAGCTACTGAGTTTCCTTGGTTGAACTCTCTTGGAGAGAGAAAACAGGCATGAGAGGGTCCTTATGCCACCAATGGGAAGGGCACTAGGAAACAAAGCAGGGAAGCAGAGAGAGGTCAGATATGCTAAGTTGTGTAAGAAATAAACCGTGACACCCCACCACCACCACCCCTTCCAGTCTCCTGATAGGAAGAGAATTGGTAGATGATCTACTAAAATTCTTTGGGTTAGTCACCACAGGCCAAGCAGGTGGGAGTCATTGCACAATATGGCCCCAAATCAAATATTTCAAAGTAAGTGAAGGATAAAGAAAGGCAAAAGGAGGAAGTCTATAATTTGGAAGTGACTTGGAATCTCATTAAAAACATCACTTTAAAAAAAAAAATGTATCCAACACCTGCTTGCCAAAGACCAAAGATGAACAGTTCTTGCAATTGCAAGAAAAGGCAAGTACAGCGCATTAGAGACCAGTCCAAAACCGTTATGACCATGACCTCTTAACTGAAATGATCAGAATAAAGCTAAAAGAACAATGGAATGTGAAAGAAAGAAAAAGTCAGCATGGAAAATTTGGATGGAAGAAAAAATTATAATCTGCAGCTGCACAGCATAACGTGGAAACACATGAGTGCTATGAAATCCAGTTAGCTGTTTAGGTTATGCTCTGGCTTTAAATTTTATTTTACTGGATTGAAATGATAAAGCAGGCACAGAAAGTTGGGGCAGTAAAGATGAGAGAGAAATTATAATGCTAGTTAAATAGTCCAAGTCTTCAGAAGGAAAGGAAAACAGTAGAGGGAAAGATCTGTGATAAAGTGCATCTCTGTGGAAAGACAAGAGGACGAAAAGAAGTAGCAAACTTTTAGAAACTCTGAGAAGAAACGAGACAAAGAACATCTTTACCAGGTCCACAAGTGACCCAGGAGGAGGAGGTTGAGGCACTGCAAGGCTAAGTAACTTCATCCATGGCATATTCCAGGGATAGTGAAATATCCATAACAACTTTCACAAACAGCTTCATCAAAAGCTGATACAAATGCTCACCTGCCATGCAGGAAACCCAGGTCTGATTCCTGGCCCATGCAAAACCCACATCCCCCCAAAATAAAGCTGATACACAACTATAAACCAGATCTGAGCTCTGTTCTCAAGCTTTGTTTTTAAGCTGCTTTCTGTAGCTTGCACCTGAAGAGTCTTAAATATACTTTTGTCGTTGATCTTTTATGTATTTTGTGTCCTTACTGAGAGAAGACTGCCCTTTTAGTCACATATTACCACATATAAATTATTTTAGAGCAATTTAATTCTTTTCAGGAGTCTCCAAATTTGCCTTGTAACTAAATGTTGTCATTGAGATAACAGATTAGCTGTGCCTCAGTGCCCTGCAGTGTTTTTTGTTTGTTTGTTTTTAATTTTTATTGTTCTAAAATATATAGTGACATGTACTTCACAGACCTGGTATCAGGCAGTTAACCTAATATTTCCTATTTTAACCATTTTCAAGCGTACAATCCAGTGGTGGTAACTTCACTCACTGTGCTGGGCTACCGTCGCTATCCAGTACCAGAATTTTTCCATCTCTCCAAACAGAAACTCTGTACCCATTAAACATTAATTCCTCATCCTCCCAACCCCACCCCACCTATAAACTTCTTTCTGTCTCTAGGAATTTACACATTCTAATTATTTCATATTCTGCTCTCAACCTTCCAACAGATTTTTCTTACCTCATCCCTAACTCTTCTAAGGGGACCTAATGATGATAGAAGGAAAAGACAAAAGTACATAAACAAGCACATGGCCCCAATGATAAGAAACAAGGCATTCAACCCTAAAGAACACCTCAGGCTTTATCTGAGATTCTGAAAAGGTTCCATGCACTATGATTACTTTCCAGAAACCTACAACCTCCAGATGGGTTCCTAGGCCAGATA
Organism: Myrmecophaga tridactyla; assembly: GCA_004026745.1. Classification (NCBI taxonomy): domain Eukaryota; kingdom Metazoa; phylum Chordata; class Mammalia; order Pilosa; family Myrmecophagidae; genus Myrmecophaga; species Myrmecophaga tridactyla. The sequence continues at coordinate 13,971 of PVIY010012787.1, read as the reverse complement.
AGTCCCGACACCCAGAGGGCCCAGCCTCTCCAGAACATCAGCTAGTTCCATCCCCCATAACATATTACTGACAGTCCTTTCTAACATGAGAAAGCTAGAATGGGCATATCCCAAATAGCCCTGAAGATTGGGAGAAAGATCAAAGGAGAAAGAGGAGTTATAACAGAGAAGATTTAACAAATGAGTATGACCGCTAAATCATTATATTGATTTTAGTCTCTTGTGTCTTGAAGTAGCTAGAAGGAAAAACCTAAAATTGTGGAATTGTAACCCACACCAAACTCTGAAATCTGTTCAACAACTAACTGTTGTCATGTGCTTTGAAATTTATTGCTTTTTTGTATATATGTGTTATTTTTCAAAATAAAAACAAACACAAAAACAAAACAAGACAAATAAAGAAGCAAGGCATTAATTTTCCTCTGTTTTGTTTCTACAAATGCAGAATCAGTAGGAAAAGGAAAATGGGAGGGAGTGGAAGAAATGTGAGGATTGCCTGTTTGAGTCTAAAGGTCCAGGGCCAGGAGACTTGAGGAATCTCATCTCTCTTGACCACGCCAGGCCCACAGGCCCAAGGCTAAACACTGGTCTTCTTAGTCACAGAAAGTAAACAGTACCTATGCGTAGGTAGAAGTTTTTTAAAATGAGGGAGTGGTGGGGATGGGTGACGTTTCCAGAATAGGGGAATTTGCTTCTCTGAAACAGCAATCGTATCTAAAAATGCATGAAACTTGAAATCTGTGAGCACATTTAAATAACAACAGCCACCAGATATTGGATCTGCCACACACACCAAAGTCATTTGGGAATGCAGACCCAGAGCAGACCTTAGAAAAAGAGGAGACCAACCACCACCACCACCAGCCCGACCCCACCTACCGCCCACCCCCCCCACCCCAAAAAAGGTATCATGCTGTTTATAACAAAAGCCCTAAGCCTCCCATGAAGAACTGAGACCTTATCTTAGTTTTCACTGCTGAGGTCTCACCAGATAGCACAGAAGGGCTCAGAAGATTTCCCAGCCAGTGAGTTCCACAAACTCAGAGCCTCCCACCAATTCTAGGTATCTAGGCGGTCACAGGGGCCCTGGCCTCCTGTTCCAACTGCCTCAACCCATCCCCTCAGTCCATTTCTCATTCTATTGCATCAGCTGCTCTGCCTTGAGCTGAAGCACACCCCCTGTGGAATATCCAAGGCTCTCTTAAATGTAACCTGAGCGTTCAAGCCCAGTGCCCTGAAAGGTACCCAGTTCTGGATCAGAGCTGCCCCCATAGCAGTGTAGCTCAGCTCTGGGCCCTGGGTCTCAGTACCTGGGCTCCCACTACTCCCCCATCCCTTTGTCTAAATCCTCTCCATCAGTTAGGTCTCAGGAAGCCACCTCCAACCACTCAAACCCACAATCTGTTCTTCCTAGAGGACATACAGTTTACATAATTAATTTGGCATTTAGCTTGTCATTATGTTATACTTTCTCTATACACTAAATTCATATCTCTTTCAGGGCAGGGACGCACCGTTACTCCCTGTTTATATATCTGGGTTCGCAAAGAATGTATTGATGGTGGCAATGAAGATGAGGGAGAGTTGGATGGTGATGGAAATATGCTCCTTTGATTTCTGACACATTCCCACACTATGGACTTGAGTACATTTTACATATCAAGCATTGTGTGAAGCACCAAAGAGACATGTTCCTACTCTCTATCCTCAATGACCTTGTGATCCAATGGGTAAGACAAACATGTAATGCAGTGAGTTTTAAGGGTGAAGTGTCCAAGAAGAGAAGACAAAGGCATCAAGCAAGTACAGGCCAAGATGTGAGATTCAGGCATGTCCTTCAGTGGTATTCCATCCATTCATTCAACATTTACCACATGTGTATACATTCCGGGTTCTATGGTAAGTATGTATGTCTAATGGGATAAGAGAGGATCATTCCCATTAGGGAATTTATAACCCAGAGGGGAAGAGAAGCAGGCGGGAAGCTAATAATGGCATTTGTTTAAGGGGTAGCATGCCCATGGACAGGACACACACTCTGATATTGCAAAGACTCAGGGAAGGCTTTCCAGAGACAGGAAACCCAAAGGATGATTGTTGTCCCATGAAGGGGGTAAATGTTGCAGGGAGAAGTTCCTGATAGATGAAAAAGAAGGAAATCCCTCTTCCCCGGTCTCGTTCCTGATTTCTTGTGTCTACCTCATCTTGGCCATATAGCTCGGGTATAAAAAACAATCTAAATTAGTGAGAGAATGACACAGATGACAGAAAGAAAAGAAATAATATCTGAAGTCTGCTTTAAGGTTGCCTTGTAAATCCATCATCCCAATTTTGAAAACCACATGGGCGACTCATATAGTTCAATATTAGGCAGCAAGTGGATAAATGCAAAACTGTACATAAAATTTTCCTATGACTAAATTAAAAAAAAAAAACAGGACATACTAGATACATCAGAAAGACTGAGAAGGAAACAATATCAAATTACCTACTGTGGCCTATCTATATGGATTTTTCTCTTTTATTTTAATAATAATTGTGTGGCATGAGTATGATTCACGCTTACAAGGAGTAAATTTTTTTAAAGAAAATATAAATGCTGCCATTCTTTTTAAATGCTCTAACATGTATATTAGCTCATTTAATATGTATATATATATCAAATACCAGGTATTGTTCTAAGCACTAGTAGAAAATAAAATAGGCTTAGTCCCTGCCATCATGGTGAAGGAAGAAAGCCAATCAATAAGTAAACAGGTAAATATAAATAAATTAGATAGGATTAGTAGTATGGAAAAAATAATCAAAGAAGGAGTATAGGGAGGGTCTGGGTTTGCTGTATTATAGAGGCACTCCAAGAAGATTTCGAACAAAGGATGCAGCCATGTATTGTGTTATCTGGAGAAAAGAGTGTTCCAGCAGAATAGCAGTGCAAAGTCCCTGAGAGAATGAAAATAGATTTGGTTAATTTTTCTCATGCAGGGCGCCTAGTCTTATCTCAATATAGTCTCAGTAAAATTAAGACCCATCAAAGAACAGTTCTCATGAGGCAAATACGTATATACCAGATTTAATTTATTCAACAAATATTTATGGAATGCCTATAAGACATCAAAGGCTATTCTCAGAGCTAAGTGCAAAGCAGAGACCAAAAGAGAAAAAACATCCTGGTCCCTAATGAAGCAAATAGCATTCTAGTGGAAGAGTCTGACTAGTAAGTTAAAGAAGTAAAGAAACACCTAGGATGTTAATAGTACAGGTGCTAAGGAGGAAAGCAAGGCAGAGAAGAGGACAGGGATTTTGTGTGTTGGTGGAGAAAGAACCACATAGAACCTAGATGAATTCTGAAAGGAACACAGGTAAATCAAAATGAGGAAAGGACATAGAGCTGGTTTTCCACTGTTAAAACTGGTGCTTCCATATATCTTCATAGTGAGAAAAAAAGATCATAATTTCAAAACAGCAACAAAGTTCTTCAATGCTTTCTGCTACAATGGTCCATGTTATTCCCTCCTCCACACAGAGCAACTTCGAGCCACTATAACCCTCAACTAGCCTGTGCTCAAGGAAAGCCCTCTCATGGTGGCCTTCACCTGAGCAAAGTATAATTAAGGAGTAAATCTGGCCAAATAATGGTTAGTGTTTATTGTACACTCACTCTGTGCCGTTCACTATTCTCAGAACTAGATACATACACTTAATTTTCAGTAATAAAATGTATTCTGTCTGCATAGCAATTCTATGAAGTGTGTTCTATTATTCCCAATTTTTAGATGAACAAAATGAAAAGTTAAGCAATTTATTTAATGTCACACAACAAGCGAGTGGTAGAACTTGGGACACAAACCCGCAGTATCTGGCATCTAGATGCAAGCTTTTAATCACTCTAAGATACAGCATTGTTTCCCCAGCCAAAACAAAAGGGGGAAACCATACATAATGAATCTCATGGTGAAATAAATCTGATTTAGACTTACACAATATTAGGATTTGAAAGGACTTCAGAAATCTTGTCACATACCCTGATCTTAGGGATACATAGTGAACAGCCCAAAGCCAGGTCTCAGATGAGATGTTCTGATTCCTAAACTAGTTCTTTTTAAAAAGACAATGTTTTTGTGTTAGCTGTGGTTCATGGCTATACATATTTTGCATTTTTACTTAAATAGCACAGATAAACAAAATTCTTAGCAGGTTATACCTGGTCTATTGTACTTAGGAAGCCAGATTTTGTTTTTATCAATTGCATCCTCACAGAGGCTCACAAAAGTTCCTGTTCTAATGTGGTGATTGGTTCCCCAAGTCTGCTAGTCCCACAGCTCTTAGTTGCCTTAAGTCTCAAAGATGAACACCTTTCTTCAGGGCAAGAGTCCCAATGCAAATGTTTCTACTTTTGAGCACAATTAAGGCAATCAAGTACCCAGGAGAATCAACCTGACAATGCCTGGCATCATGGCTATTCATTCATAGTCAGAGTACTGAGGACCTCTTACCCAGGCGAGATCTGTCCTTTCATTCACCCATGAGGTAGGTATTTATTATGAAATGCTTTGTGCACTGCTGGGTTAGGTTCTGTGGAGATCAAAAAAAAATAAAAGTTTAGATGCAATCCTTGCAGATGAGAGAAGAAGTTAAATGTTAACACAAAGGCATAAGATGCAAAAGGATGCAAAAAAAGAGGAAGAAAGATTAATGGAGTCAGATTCATTCATTCAGTCGTAAGTATTTTTGTACCACAAGTAGGTAAAATAGAGGAAAAAGCTAAGTGGGCTTCTGAAGGATGAGAAGAAATGAAAAGTCAGACGGGCTGCAAAAGAAACTAACATGTGAAGCAATAGAGGGCAGAAACAAAAGTGAGAGGAATTAAGAAAGAAGCTAAGGAAGCCATAATCAAGAAAGACAGCAAAAGACTTGCAGCATAAGGAATGCTAACTTTCTCCCACAGGTGTAATTAAAAAAGATCCCATGATCCACTCAATTTCTTTCAGGAATAATCCCTATTTGACATTGTTTAGCGTATTAAGGTCCCCTGGGATACCAGTAGCTCTCACTACTAAACATTCCTAGGTTCAAGAGGTCTTCCTATGTCTTCTACCTAAAATAGTAATAACTAAAACTTTAATAATAATAATAATTCCTTACAGTTTGATTCAGTAATAAGTCCAAGTTCACACAATAACAGTCATTTGTTAAGGCTGGAACCCCGTAAATATAACACAAAATACTGTTCATAATTTTCCCCCCAACAAATGTTTATTGAGCACTTACTATATGCAAAATTAAGGGGAGAGAGTAGTTTCTTCTCCAATTCCCCCTCCCATTTTTCATTTAAAAGAGGAAAAATTTTTCATTTCAGAGGAAAAATGGGGAGAAAGGAAAGACATGGAGGTGGAGATCTTGATTTTACAATCTGGTTTAGGAGATCAGTACTTAATGAAGCATGACACAAGGAAGAATATGGGAGCTCGGAAGAACATGGCTCAACTCAGGAATTGGGATAGATATTGGAGATATTGGAGAAGGCAGTCTTTGTTTAGAGTTTTAAAAGATTGTGAAATTAGAGATAGGAAGAGGCATTTTAAGCCTGGGGTCCTTGTGTCCACAGACTGTGAACGATAAACACTAGGAAAAGATAAGGATAGAGGGTGATCTATTGAAACTAATTCCTTGGGGCTAAATTCACTGACAGGAGTTCTTTATGTAATTGTTCCCATATAGAGAGAAAAGGAAGTATTTTGTTGTTCTTCTTTCCAGGCATCGAAATGAGATTTTTTTTTTTTTTTGCTTTAATCACCTCTATCTAACTCCAATTAAACAGTCCCCACTCATTTATCACTTACTGAGGACATACTACATGCCAGGCAGTATGCTAGTGATGGTCATACAAAGATGAAACTTTTTATGACCATCACTAGCAATTACCTGATCTCTCCCTAACAGGATTTCAAAGAGAGAGAGAGGCAATCAAAGAAATGGTGGTATATAATATAATATGAACTAGAGTGTATGGCTGAATAAAATCCATAGAGATAGTGTAAACATTAAGTTAACTATGGGGTGGGAAAAGGAAGGTCTTGAGAAGACGAGCCTCACCTGAAACTCTTCACAGAAACATGATTTTCCAAGAAGAAATGGGGTAAATGTAGAAGAGGGATGGGAGAAACATTGGAAATAAAATGATGAGTTTGGTGGATCAAAAGCACAATTTTCAGGACTGGTCACTTGCAGGCAGACTAGATTAGAGAGAGATAAAGAGCCTTGGCTGTTGTAACCTGTAACTCAGTGGGCAAGTGCCCAGCGAGTAGAACCCAGGAACTTAACATTTTCAGTACTCCAGAAAGTAGGACACCAGGACTCCCCAGGTAATTCTTAAGTAACTAAAGTTTTGACAACAATGGCTAGACTAAAGGGATTCTTTGAAAAATGTTAAGCAGGAATAATCCTGTTTGGTAAAATTGACATTTAAAACAAATTGGCATTGTAAAACTATGCATACTATCTGAGTGTACGTGTCATATTTAACTGTCCCAGTAGTTCAAAACTGTTTTCCAAGTGTGGACATGTCATTTTCTCCATTAAAGGTGAACAAACCACTTGAGACACAACCTGCTGGTGGGTTAGGAAATGGTTGGATATTTTTAAAGATTTGATTTACACAAATTCTTTCCAGAGAGAAATTAGGTAACAAAGATTTTTTGTTTCCCTGAATATCTGTTGCTTAAACAGAAGTAATACTTGTATTAGCATATCACTTGAAACTCACACATAACTTGGGGGTTCATCATACTATTTGCTCTAGTACTGGATATTTGAAATTTTTCATAATAAAAAGGTTTTTATTTTTAAAGAATGCTTCAAGCATAAATTTCAAGAAGTCATAAAATGAAAAAGAATCAACCTATGGAAAAATTGGAAAGATAATCTATAAGCCATTGATTGTATACTTCGGATGTATTGTATGATATGTGAATATATCTCATTCAAATTGCATTAAAAAGAAAAAATGGAAGAAGAAGTTGAAAATATATAAATATAATAAGAAGCCTCAATAATATGAGCTAAAAATTTAATTTTAAATTGCATTTAGACAGTAAACCAGCTATCAAAATACCAAGAACATTTAAATGATGCACCTCTTTTTAAATATTATTATTTTTTTATGTAACTAGCATTTTTTAATTTAATTTATTTTGTATTATCAAACCAAAACAATGGACAAACATGAACATTCTTAACATACAAACATTCCGTGTATGGTGTACAATCAATGGCTCGCAATATCATCACATAGTAGTATATTCATCACCATGACCATTTTTTTAGAACATTTGCATCACTCCAGAAAGAGAAATAAAAAGAAAAAAGAAAAAACTCACACATACCGTACCCCATACTCCTCCCTCTCATTGACCACTAGTATTTCCATCTACTCAATAGATTTTAACCTTTGTTCCCCTTATTTTTTTTCTATACCCCTTATGACTCCCTTTCATTGTTCACTAGTATTTCAATCTACTCAATTTATTCTAACATTTGTTCCCTCTATTATTTATTTATTTTTAATCCATTTTTTTTTCTCATCTGTCAATATGGTAGATAAAAGCATGAGACCCAAGGTCTTCACAATCACACAGTCACATTGTGAAAACTATATCATATACATTCATCTTTAAGAAACATAGCTACTGGAACACAGCTCTACAGTTTCAGGCACTTCCCTCTAGCCTCTCTAATATACCTTAAACTAAAAAGGGAATATCTATAAAATGTGTAAGAATAACCTCCAGGATAACCTCTCGACTCTGAAATCTCTCAGCCACTGACATTTTGTTTCATTTCTCTCTTCCCCCTTTCAGTAAGTAGGTTTTCTCAATCCCTTGATGCTGAGTCTCAGCTCATTCTAGGATTTCTGTCCCATGTTGCCAGGGAGGTTTACATGCCTGGGAGTTATATCCCACATAGAGAGGGGAAGAGTGATGAGTTCGCTTGCCGTGTTGGCTGAGAGATAGGCCATGTCTGAGCAACAAAAGAGGTTCTCTGGGGGTGACTCTTAGGCCGAATTTTAAGTAGGCTTAGTCTATCCTTAGTGGGTCTAAGTTTCATATGAACAAACCCCAAGATTGAGGGCTCAGCCTATTGATTTGGTTGTCCCCACTGCTTGCGAGAATATCAGGAATTCTCCAAATGGGGAAGTTGAATTTTCCCCCTTTCTCGCCATTCCCCCAAGGCATAATTTTACTTTTTACTTTGGTTTTTCTTTTTATTGTTGTTCAAAAGATATAACATAAAATTTGATATTTTGGGGGGGCCACAGTGGCTCAGCAGGCAGAGTTCCTGCCTAACATGCCGGAGACCCGGGTTCGATTCCCGGTGCCTGCCCCTGCAAAAAAAAAAAAAAAAGAAAAAGAAAAGAAAATTTGATATTTTGACCATTTTAAGGGCATAATTCGATGGCATTGATTACATTCACAATATTGTACAACCATCATCATCATCTATTTCAAAAATATTTAATCCTTTTCTGACTTTTTTCTTTTTTTGATTAGAGAAGTGGTAGGTTTACAGAAAAATCATGATGCACCTATTTTGACTCTTCCAAAATCTCACATCACTGTTGTTCATATTTAAGACTATCTTTCAGGTGTGGAGGTATGACATTAAGAAAAATCATTATATCACATAAAATTAAATTGAGGTAGGTCTCCTTACCAAACCTGGCTCAATTGAAGATTAGATATCTAAAGAGATTAAATATTTAATTTTAGCTTTTACTTCATTTTAATCTTTACTCTATGATACTTTATGATCTGATCCAACTATCATTAGCACTATGAGAAGCACAGACACAAATATATTCTCATCAAATTTCCAAATATAATGTCTGAACACTGCCCACTTTTATAATTTCTATTTTATTTAAAGTATAAAAAAATCCATCGTAATTAATGTAGAAAAGGAAAATTACATTCACATTTTAAGCATCTCTTTTTAGTATCATATTTATGTCAAGATATAGCTTAATGGAAGTCTGAGTTCCTAAAATGTAATTTTATTAAATTCAGAGTTAAAATATTTACTCTCTAATATCTACAGTCAGTTCATAAATTTTCTGGAACATACTTTCATATTTTTTATAAGCAAAATACTTTTAAAATCCACAATGACATGAGGAAAAAGAGAACAAAAATACAGTAGACAAATAAGAAATGGAATATGCCTTCTGCTATGCTATGTACCTATGAGTTTTACAGAATAATTCTTAGAACAGATGTCCATAGAGAATAAAGGAGAATGAGAAAGAATCAGGTGGGGGAGGAGGGAGAGGCATGGAATGTATTTTCTGTTATATTCTACGGTGTGGTCCTGTGCTGTGGCATTCTTTAACCAAAAGCAGTTCTGTTCGAGGGCAAGTCCTGTTCAAATATCCCCTTACCCTCCTGACTACAGAATAATGTATTTGCGTATATATGATTACACCATAATCATATACACAGGTGAATGCATGCAATTTACTCAACAATCCTATACTGCTTCCTTTTTTTTTTTCTTTTTTTTAATTTGCATATGGGCAGGAGGCACCAGGGATCGAACTCCAGACCTCCAGCGCGGCAGGTTGGAGCCCTGTCCACTGAGCCACAGCAGCCGCCCTACTGATTCCTTTTAAAGAAAGAATGCACTTAATGTGGGAAAAAAGGGAAAGGCCATGCCTAACCCAATATACATTATCAACTGGCTAATGTTCCCTCCTCTAGGAGAGCCAATATTGCCTCAATGTCTTCAAGCCCAGGTGGCAGGAGAACCCATGCAGGTTGTGTCCAAGACCAGAAAGTTGGGCCAACTCAAGGATCTACATTGGCTTCAACAGCATCTTCAGACCTTCGCCCTACATTCCAACACTGAAGGGGGGGCCTTTTCCTCTATCTACTATAAATCTAACTAGTCTATCTTACTAGGATCCTCCCTGTCTTTATTCGTTTTCCATTGTCCACAAGCATAAAGCCAAGTTCTGCAGTAAAGCATGAAAAATCCATCTCAGTCTAGTCTCTACTTATTTTCCAAACTTTCCTCCTACATGTATTGCCTCTATCGTCCCCCTAGAATCGCTTTTTATCTGAATGGGCTTTATTATCCCCACATGGAGCCACTTACTATCCCCCAGTATCTGATGCATTTATCCCCATATCTGTCCCTTTGCATCTGCTATATTTTCTGCCTAGAGTGAACAGTCCCAAATCCACTCTGTTCTCTGTGTGGGAAACTTCAACCCTTGCTTCAGGTTCTAGTTGAAATGTCAATCCCACTGTGAAGTCTTCCTTGTTTCTCTTGGAGAAGATTTTTTATTTTTTTTTAATTTTTTATTAATTAAAAAAAATTACAAGAAACACAAACATTCCCAACACATACATTCAGCAATTCACAATATCATCACATAGTTGCATATTCATCATCATGATCATTTCCCAGAACATTAGCATCAATTCAGAAAAAGAAATAAAAAGACAACAGAAAAATATAACAAACAGAAAAAACAAAATTTTACTGATCCCTTTCATTCATTGATCACTAGCATTTCAAACTAAATCTATTTTAACATTTGTTCCCCCTATTATTTATTTTTATTCCATATGTTCCTCTCATCTGTTGACAAGGAGAAGATTTTTTAGTTACACCAATTTGTCTGGCCAGCATTTTAATTCAGGCAGAGAAGGGTGCTAACAGTGAAACAGCTCCTTCCTCTACTACCTACTCTGTCTTTTGCAATACTATCATATACTTTGCATGCTTCATTAATGCTAAATGCAAAAATAACCATGTACATGACTAACCAATAGCATTTCTCTTCCTCCTGGTTGAGCAATTTCAGATGGAATATGTTGTTTTTGTTCATCTGGGGGTTTTTGTTTTAATTTTTCAAAACTTTAATAGGTTTTGAAACTTTTCTTCCTTTCAATTTTCTATTTTGTTTTTGCTACTGTTGATGATCTTAACTTTTTCTTTGCAGAAATAGATTATTTTAGTTTCAGAGGGCCATCATAACAGATTACCTGAGATTAGGTGATTTATAACAAAAGTTTATTCTTTCACAATTCTAAAGCCCAGTAGTCCAAAATTAGGGTGTCAGCAAGTCTATCTCTCTCTGAAGGCTCCAGGGGACAATCCGTTCTATCTCTTCAGTTTCTGATGGTTCCAGGTTTTCTTTGACATGGGGTTGTATGGCTCCAGACTCTGCCTCTTCCTCCGTGTGCCTTTTAAAAAGGCACTTGCCATTGAATTTAGGGCCCGTCCAGATAATCCAGATGACCTCGTCTCAATTGCATCTACAAAGTCCCATTTTCTAACTAAGGTCACATTCACGAATTCTGAAGATTATGACACATGGGGGGGTGCGGGCGGTGGCACCATCCAACCAACTACAAAAAATCTTCTTCTTAATAAACTGCATGACTCAGTGCATTATCCATAGTATGTTTTGTTATAAGGCACAGTATCTGATCAAGTTGTTTTTTACCCTTTTTTTTTTTTTTGGTAATTTAGGAAGTGCCTAGGACAGAATTTTATGGTAATTCTTATATAACAGTGAGATGCCATAGCTGTAGAATTGGATAATTGATAATTCTTTCACATTTGCAAGGGCCTTGGATGTTAGCATAAACTTTAAACTCTTTATGTAAAGAAACTGCTAAAAGGGCAGCTGCTACTTCAATTATTTCTAAAAGTATCTGGTTGCAACTAGTTTATCTTCTATCCTTGATACATCATCTTTCTTCTCTTTGGTGAATTAGAAAATGTAACAGTTGGGAATTTACCCTGTTTTAACTACCAAAGTAGATAAAAAAGAAATGTTACCACTCATAGCATTATTTTAATTTCTGAATAAAATTACATGAAGGCACATGTATTAACAAAGGTAATATTTAATACTTTATATTAAATAACTTCAATTTTAGATTAAATCAGGGTTCTCAACACTGTGACATTTTAGAATAGATAACTTTTGCATTTTCTACAAGAGCCAATCAAACATGTTCAAAACAGGACTTGCCTTCTCCCCCTAAAATCTACTCCCCCTACTGTGTCACCTTTATCTGTGAATGTCACTAATCTCTACCCAGTGTCTCCTTTCTTTCCTTCATTACATATCTCATCAAATCTTGTTCTATTTCTTAAATAGCTCTGAAATATGTGCCATCATTCCTTTCCCATTTGAACACCATCCTTTTTTCACCTTCAACAAACTCCTAACTAGTCTTCTGCCTTCAGTCTTGACCCCTCGAAAACACAAATTAGAGGGAATTTTTTTTTTTCTAAAGCACAAATTTTTTTTTTTTGTCTCATCATCTTACTTAAAATCTTTCACTAATTTTCCCATTCCCCTTTGGTGTGGGGAAAACAGAAGAAAAGGCAGGGTAGAACTGAAAGGTTAGTGTGTCTGGAGTTCAGATTGTATGTTTATGTGAGTGGGTGCAGTGATTTTGGTATCAGGGGGATCAAATGACTTAGTGCCAAGAAATGAGCTTGAGGAAGGAACTGAAGTCTTTACATTAAAAGTTTTATCTAAAGGGCAATGGGAGAACCAGTGAAGGTTTTAAGTGAGAAAATGGGACACAAAAGGGTGAACTTTTTTCACAAAACTCTAACTTTGCTCGCTCTTTCTTCCTGTCTTTCTTTTAAATTAGTGATTCTGTAATATATATATACAACATAACATTTCCCATCCTAACCACATTGTAAGCGACTTGTTCCAACCCAGCTCTTGGAGGGCTTGGGTCAGGGTAGTCCAAACACCAAAAGCCACTTAAGACACCTAGTTAAACATCGATTTTATTAACTACTTATGGACAGGAGAGGATCTTCCAGGGTGATGGTCGGCCTTGGAAAATGAAGATTAGCACGCTGCCAAGGCGGGGAGTGCCAAAGGTCTGTTTATAAGGGTTTAGGACAAAGAAATTTCATAGGGTGTGACAACAGAGTTTCAGCAGAGGCTCATGACACAGGGGGTTGGAAGTTTGTTATCAGCAGTAATGAAGGAAGGGGAGTTTCAATGCCTTCTTTATGATACCGTCTGTACATTTTCCCCCCTGAGGAGGTCTGATGATCTTTAATGTCTGTCCCGGTCATGTAGATGGCTATGTGCAATGACCTGCACTCACTATGGAAGGGCATCCTGCGTCCTGGGTCCCCCCAATCCATCCCCATGCAGCAGACTGCATTGACAACAGGACAGACATTGCATCCATTCTCCACAACAACAGTATAAGAGACAACAGGACAGTAGGCATCTCCCACCCAGAGATAACAACCCCACAAAGAGATGCCACCATGGCCTAGAAAGGGAATTAAACCATTTAGAGAAGGGGTCTATTAATAACTGATCAATATTGTGTATGTGCTTTTGCCATATGATTTAAGACTTGTGAAACTTGTGTGAATGATCAGGAATATACACCCAGCACTGCACGTTAATTAAGGCACAGATGCCACCTTGTGCTGCTGTGAGGATGTCTAAAGCCATTCTGTTTTGTAAAACTAGTTTTCTAAGTTGTGTAGTTTCTTCATTTAGCAAGGATATAGCCATTTTGAAATCATTAAGTACTTGGGCAGTGTGACTGCCTAAACCTGCCACATGTTTTCCAGTAATTCTTGCAGCTCTATCTATGGCTAAAGAAGTGCATTTCATTCTATATCTAGCTTTAATCATTTCCCAATTGCTAGTATGGGGTAAAGAGTCATATAAGGTAGCAGGGACATAAGACTGTCCCCATGTACAATGTCCTGTCCCGTTATAGGGTAAATAGGGCCACCATATTGCCCACAGGTCCATAGCCACCCCTTAAGGGAAAGATATGCTTCATGTTGATTGGAGATATTTTGCCAGTGAAAAGACTTGTTTTGTAGCTTAAGAGTAAAATTACACAATTTAGGAGGTAGACACTGCATATCATGAATTCTATCAAGCAATTCCATACAGAC
>PVIY010012786.1:0-60967 GCA_004026745.1 Myrmecophaga tridactyla | reverse complement strand
TTAAAGTATATATACACCACATATAGATTCTCTCTCTCTTTTTTTTTTTTTTTTTTGCACGGGCAGGCACCAGGAATTGAACCCCATTCTCTGGCATGGCAGGCAAGAATTCTGCCACTGAGCCCCCATCGCATAGTCCGTGGATAGAATTTAAGTTGGCAGTATTTTCTTTCAGAGTTTACAACTGGTCATTCTATTATCTTCTGGCTTCGTTACCATTATTGAAAAGACATCCATAAGACTTATCATTGTTCCAGTGAAGTTAATTGTCTTTTGTCTTGCTGCTCTTACATTTTATTTCAGCAGCTTCATGTAAGTGGAATTCCATCCTGGAAACTAACTAAATATTTTGAATCCATTTGTTGATGTCTTCAATTTTGGAAAATTCTTAGCCATTATCTCCTTGAATATGGCTTCTACATCATTGCTTCTTCCCTCCTTCTGGGACTTTGATTATATTTATGTTAGTTCTTTTGAGTACATTTTCTCTCTTAAGTTCATCTCTTTTATATATGCTTGTATTTTTCTCTGGTTCTGTTTGGATATCACAGTTAAACTTTCTTTTAGATTATGATTTCTGTCTTCTGTTTTGCCCAGTCTGCTCTTAATACCATCCACCAGGTTTTTTTTTATTTCAGATATTATAGTTTTCTGTATTTTTTGAAAATTTGATTTTTTATGAACTCCAGTTCTCTGATGCAATTCCTCAATCTTTCATCTATTTTCTTTATATATATGCATGTGTGTGTGTGTTCAACAGCCTTTATTGATCACTTCCAATGTATCAGTTGCTGTGTTAGGCTCTGGAGACATGACTTCAAACAACCCAGACATTTCTCCTATTTTCAAAGAGACCTTATTCATTAATCAGGTATTAGTTTTCTATGCTGCATAACAAATAACTACAAACTTTGTGGCTTAAAACAACATTCATTTATTATCTCACACTTTCTGTGGGTCAGGAATCTGGGCATGGCTTAACTCAGTCCTCTACTCAGGTTCTCATAAAGCCACAATCAAGGTGTCATCCAGGGCTGGGTTTTCATCAGGAGGGTCATGTGGGGCACAGTCTACTTCCAAGATCATCAGGTCATTGACAGAATTTATTCCCTTGCACTAGGATGGAAGTATGGCAGCTTCCTTCCTAAAAGCCATCAAGGAGAGTCTCTAGAGTGAGTCTGGATTCTCTGGAGTCATTTTCACATCACATCCTTCTTGAGGTCTTTGAAGGCAAATTTCCCATTGGACATGTTTTTTAGGTGGACCATCATTTTTAGGTTAGGGGGAGCCTGGAGGGGAATGATTCATATAAGGTGTCACATGGGCAATAATACATTTAGTAGGAGAAGTTACTGATGGTGTATCAGAGGTCATTGTTGGAGGTGACATTTGGCTATGAACCAAGTAAGGAGTCCCTGGGGCCTAGGAAGGATATGACATTCAATGGCCTCTTGGTGGTGGAGAAGGTGGCTATAGTATATAATGTTGTTCTGGAAGCATAATAGAATGAGGGTACAATCCCACTGGTTGACTCTGATATTCAGGATGATCTATGACCAGGTGCTGGGGTAGGAAGTGGTGATTCTTTAGCACCTCATTTTGAGCCATCTTGAATAGAGACAATGATTAAATTGCTTTGTTTTCTTGTTCATATACAAAAGGTTTCCTGGTGGAAAGAGTTGGAGGTGAAGGTGGAGACAGTTCTGCTGGAGGAGCATGAAGATCTTCATGCTGTTGATTATAATGCTTGTGTGGCATCATGGTGAGCTGCTTTGGTGGAATAAGGCTCACATGGTGCTTGCTTGGCAGGGTGATAAAACCATCCATGATCTCAGTGGAATTCTGTGAACATAAGGCCACCCAATGATCCAGAACTGAGGGCCCGGTAAGGCATTTTCAGTGGGATCCATGAATCAGCTTGCCTTTCATCTTTTTTTGCCCATCTTACTATCCATTTTTTTCTGTATATCCAAGTCTTAGTTATTTCTAGCCTTTACTGCTAATTATTACTCTTGGAAACTCTGTGGGTCTCTGGTGTTTGGATAATGGTCAAAGAATCCTTCCTCAACAGATGATATTATCTTTCATCAAAATGGTTCAAGCCTCTGTTTGGCAGATAGAATGAATTACTGCTCACATTAATCCCATAAAGACTAAAGTGGGAAAGGGTGGGGTTGAAGTTTTAGTAAGTATAAGTCTACTTCTCCTTTGTCCTGTTCCCAAGATATGGTCTTCCAAGGCTTTCACTGTGAGCCTGGTGGGCCATTGCTCATGAATGGACTAGGAGTAGTTGAGTTATTTTTAAGAGTTTTTTTAAAAGCTCAGCTCTTTAGCCTCCTACTTCATATAGATTCAAAATTTCAAAATCTACTGAAGGGGAAATTGAGATGTGTTTGAGACCATTCAATGCTTCTACTTATTCAACCTATCCTAAGACAAAAAAAGGAAGGAAAGAAGGAAGAAGAAGGGGAAGGGGAAGGAAAGAAAAGAAAAGAAAGCATTTATTAGTTTTAAACACCCCAGCAGGGTATATTAGGTCCAATTCTAGATTCATCATCTCTAAATATACCTAATATCAGTAACTAACTCCAAGGTAATCTGTTCATATATTATCATTGCTATTTGTTATTCTCTCTAGAACTTTCAACTCTTGTATGTTCTGTTTTTTGTCTCCACCTCCTATTGGATCTTTGGTTTTCAAGCACCATTAAATGGCTGGAGATATTACTCTGCCTTCTAGAGCAGCAATGAACAACAGAAATATGATTTGGACCACATAAAAAGTCACTACCATTCTAGAAACCATATTTTAAAAGGTAAAATGAAACTTAAAATTTAGTCTAATAATAAAATTATCCAATCCAACAAATGCAATATATTATAATTTCAACATATAATTGATAAGTTGTTAATGAGATATTTTACTTTATTTTTTAAACTTTTTTTTGTTGTATAACATATGTACAAACCAAAGAGAAAAAGCAATAGTTTTCAAATGCACTCTTCAACAAGTAGTTACAATACAGATCCCAGAGTTTGTCATGGGTGACTGGCCATACCATCATGTCAGATTTCTCCTTCTAGCTGCTACAAACATTGGAGGTTAGAAGGAATATATACATATATTCATTATTTTTTCTTTTTTTGTGAAAAATAACCTATATACCAAAAAAGCAATAAATTAAAATGCACAGTGCAACATTTAATTGTAGAACAGTTTTCAGAGTTTGGTATGGGTTATGATGCCACAATTTCATATTTTTACTTCTAGCTGTTCTAAGATACTGGAGACTAAAAGAGATATCAATATAATGATTCAACGATCATACTCATTTGTTAAACTCTACCTTCTCTATATAACTCCACCATCATCTTTGATCTTTCGCCTACTCTTTAGGGGTATTTGGGCTATGCCCATTCTAACTTTGTCATGCTGTCAATAATAAGAGGTAGGGAGATGGAACTAGCTGATGTTCTGGAAACGGAGGCCCTCTAGGTTTCCAGACTTATCTGGTCCAGGGACCATCTGGAGGTTGTAGGTTTCTGAAAAGTTACCCTAATGCATGGAACCTTTTTAGAATCTTAAATAGTGCCCTGGAATGGTTTTGGTTTGGTTTTGGCAAGTTATGATAGGTAGCAATGTCTAACTTAAATTTGTGTAAGAATGACTCCAGAGTAGCCTCTGACTCTATTTGAACTCTCTCTGCCACTGATATTTTATAAGTTACACTTCTTTTCCCTCTTTTGGTCAGGATGGAGTTGTTGATCCCACAATGCCAGGCCAGATTCATCCCTGGGAGTCATCTCCCATGTTACCAGGGTGACTTTCATCCCTGGATGTCATGTCCCACGTAGTGGGGAGGGAAATCATTTCACTTGCAGAGTTGGGCTTACAGAGAGTGAGGCCGCATCTGACTAACAAAAGAGGTCCTTCAGAAGTAACTCTTAGGCATGCCTATAGGTAGGCTGAGCTTCTCCACTACATACATAAGCTTTACAAAAGAAAGAGTCAAGATCAAGGACTTGGCCTATTGATTTGGGTGTCCCTAATGTTTGAGACAGTATGGGGGTTTCCTCAGTGGTAAAGTTTAATAGTTCCATATTTTATCTCCCATCCATCAAGGGACCTTGCCAATACTTTTTGATTATCTGCTTAACATATTCTAGTATATATCCAGGCATTGCATTAAGTTATACAGGATTAAAGGCCCTCATTCTTGGTCTGGGCTCCCTGTGTCTTGATCATTTAAATGAACTATCTAGACAGGTTGAGTTAGATTATGTGCTACAGAAAATTTAGGTTCTGGACAAAACAAACCTTTCTTCCTTTAGACTGAAAGAATAGGTGAGGTTCTAAAATATAGACAATGTCTTTCTTACCCTTGTGTTCTGAATTGCCTTAATTCTGACTTGATCACCTTCATTCTTATCTCTGAATACCAGGTTATACATATATAAAACAGCCTCTCAAAAATCTAGAAATAATAATTACCACTCCGAACAGAATGTGACTGCTACAAGAGCTTACAATCTAGGCCCCTGTTTTCTTATAAGCATTTTCTAAATGAGACCATATAATAGTTGCTCTTTTGTTTCTGGCTTATTTTGCCTCATCAAATGTCTCACAGGTTCATTCACAATGTTGCATGCCTCACAATTTCCTTCCTTTCTGTAACAGCACAATATTTGATCATATGTATATCCCATCATTCACCAATCTACTCAGTCGGTGCATCCTTCAGCCATCTGCATACATTAGGCATCACGAATAACGTCCAAAGTACACAGTCCATCAATACTGTTAATTTTAGATAACATCATTGTTCCCAAAAGAAAGATAACCAAGAAACACACCCTCACCAAATAGGAACACTAAACATCTCCCTTAACTCTTGTGCCTCTCCCCATTATTTACCCCTGATGTTGCTCTTGTACTACTGATGTTTTCCTGTTAGACACAGCCCATAGCATGCAGTAGTAGTTTTACCCCATACCTGAACTTAAACACTCCTTATACAAGAATCATACCTTTCAGGTAGTTCATGCAATAATTTATTTATATTTGTAGTGTTAATTAGTGGGACCTATGAGTCTATACAACCCCTTTCAATAATGTTCACCTTCAGTATGGTAAGATTACCTATAGACCTACTAGTAAAATATCTTCACTTCTATCTATTCCCTTACATTTGAGTTCAAACTCATTAGCTAACCATTCAACCTATCTCTACCTTCTATGTATCTCTAAATCCCCTATATTCTGTATTATAAACCTCTGATTTTATCTTTACCATGGTCATAAAAATAGAGTCATATAGTATTTATCCTTTTGTGTCTGGCTTATTTCACTTAGCATTATGTCCTCAAGACTCATCCATCTTGTCATGTGCTTCAGGACATCATTTCATCTTTCTGCTGCATAATATTCCATCATATGTATATACCAGTTTGTTAATCCACTCCTCTGTTGCTGGGCACTTGGATTGTTTCCATCTTTTTGTGATTGTGAATAATGCTGCTATGAACATTGGTGTTTAAATGTCTGCTTGAGTCACTGCTTTTAGCTCTTCTAGGTATATACTGAGTAGTGCTATTGCCAGGTCATAGGGCAAGCCAATAAAGTCTCCCAAGGAACCACCAAAGTGTCTTCTATAGTGGCTGTACCATTATGCATTCCCACCAGCAGTGCATAAGGGTCCCAATTTCTCCATATCCTCTCTAACATTTGTAGTTTCCTGTTTGTTTAAGAATAGCCATTCTTATAGGTGTGAGGTTGTATCTCACTGTAGCCTTGATCTGCATTTCCATTATAGCTAATGAAAAAGCATCCTTTCATGTGCTTTTGAGCCATCTTTATTTGCTCTTCAGAAAAATGCCTACTCATATGTTTAGCCCCTCTTATAATTGGGTTGTTTGTTCTTTTGTTGTTGAGTTGTATGATTTCTTTATGTGTACAGAATATTAAACCTTTGTCCAATGTTGATTTCTAAATATTTTCTCCCATTGAGTTGGCTTCCTCTACACCTTTTTGACAAAGTCTTTTGAGGTGCAAAAGCATTTGATTTTGAGGAGTTTCCATTGATCTATTTTTTCTTTTGAGTCTAGTGCTTTGGGTGTAAAGTCTAAGAAGCTACCTCCTATTACTAGGTCTTGAAGATGTTTCCCTACATTTTCTTCTAGAAGCTTTATGGTACTAGTTCTTATACTTTGGTGTTTGATCCACTTTGATATTTTTGTATAGGGTGTGAGGTAAGGGTCCTCTTTAATTCTTTGGCAACTGATAAGCAGTTCTCCCATGCCCATTTACTGAAAAGACTATTTTGTGGGACAAAAAAAAAAAACCCACCAAAAAACACTGGATTTGGTGCCCTTGTCAAAAATCAGTTGACCATAGATTTGGTCGTCTATTTCTGCACTCTCAGTTTGATTCCATTGGTCAATACTTATATCTCTGTGACAGTACTATGCTGTTTTGACCACTGTGGCTTTATAATAAGCTTTAAAATCAGGAAGTGTTAATCCTCCTACTTCATTCTTCTTTTTTAGGATGCTTTTAGCTATTCAGGGTCTCTTTCCCTTCCAGTTGAATTTGGTAACTAGCTTTTCCTAATCTTCAAATTAGGTTGTTGGAATTTTTGTTGGTACTGCATTGAATCTATAAATCAATTTGGGTAGAACTGATATCTTAACTATATTTAACCTATCTATCCATGAGCACACAATGCCTTTCCACCTATTTAGTTCCTCTTTGATTTCTTTTAGCAATGTTATGTAGTTTTCTGTGTACAAATCCTTTACATCCCTATTTAGGTTCATTCCTAGGTACTTGATTCTCTTAGTTGATATTTGAATGGATTTTTTTTCCTTAATTGACTCCTCAGTTAGGGCATTCATTGTGTACAGAAACATTACTGATTTTTGCACACTAACTTTATATCCTGACACCTTGCTGAATTTGTTTATTAGCTCAAGTAATTTTGTTGTAGCTTTCTCAGGATTTTCCTAGTATCAGATAATCTGCAAATAATGAAAGTTTTACTTCTTCCTTTCTAATTTGGATACTTTGTCCTGATTGATTGCTCTAGCTAGAACTTCTAGTACAATGTTGAATAATAGTTGTGACAGAGTGCAATAGTTGTGACAGAGTGCATCCTTGTTTTGTTCCTAACCTTAGGGGGAAAGCTTTCAGTCTCTCTCCATTGAGTATAATGCTGGCTATGAGCTTTTCATATATGCTCTTTCTCATACTAAGGAAGTTGACTTTGATTCCTATCTTTTGAAGCATTTTTATTAGGAAAGGATGTTGAATTTTCTTGAGTGCTTTTTCAGCATCAATTGAGATGACTATGTGATTTTTCCCTTTTGATTTGTTAATGAGCTGTATTACGTTAATTGATTTTTTGTGTGTTGAACCATCCTTGCATTCCCAGTAAAAAGCATACTTTGTCATGGTGTAAAATTCTTTTATCGTGTTATTAGATTTGACTTGCTAGTACTTTGTTGAGAATTTTGGCATCTATGTTCATTAGAGAGATTGGCCTGTAGTTTTCCTTTCTTGTAGCATTCTTACCTGGTTTTGGTATTAAGTGATGTTAGCTTTATAAAATGAGTTTGATAGTGTTCCTTTTTGCTCATTTTTTTTGGAAAAGTTTGAGCAGGATTGGGGTTAGCTCTTTTTGCAATGTTTATAAAATTCCCCTGTGAAATCATCTGGCCCTGGGCTTTTCTTTGTAGGAAGATTTTTGATGACTGATTGGATTTCTTTACTTGTGATTGGTTTGTTGAGAGCTTCTATTTCTTCCTGAGTCAGTGTAGCTTGTTCATGTGTTTCCAGGAATTTGTCCATTTCATCTAAGTTGTCTAGTTTGTTGGCATATAGTTGTTCATATTATCCTCTTATGACTTCTTTTATATGTTGAGGGTCTGTGGAATGACCACCTCTCATTCCTTATTTTATTTATTTGCATCCTCTCTCTTTTTTTCTTTGTCAGATTTATAGTGACCTATCGATTTTATTGATTTTCTCAAAGAACCAACTTTTGGTTTTATTAATTCTATTGTTCTTTTTCTCTCCCATTCATTTAACTCTGCTTTAATTTTCTTTATTTCTCTTTTATTTGCTTTGGGGTTAGTTTGTGGTTGTTTCTGAAGTTCCTCCAGGTGAGTCCTCAATTTGCTCTTTCTTGTTTTTTAATATGCACATTTAAGGCAATAAATTTCACCCCCAGCAAAGCCTTTGCTGCATCCCATGAGTTCTGATGTGTTGTATTCTAATTTCCATTCTTCTCCAGATAGCTACTGATTTCTCTAGCAATTTTTTCTTTGACCCACTGGTTGTTTAAGAGTGTGTTATTTAATCTCTATATATTTGTGAAAATTCTTATTCTTTTGTTGTTATTGAGATCCAGTTTCATTCCACTGTAATCAGAGAAGGTGTGTTGAATAATTTTGATGTTTTTAAATTTATAAAAACCTGTTTCATCCCCAGCACATGGTCTATCCTGAACAGTGTTCCATGAGCACTAGAGAAGAAGGAATATCCTTGTGTTTGGGGGTGTAATAACCTATATATGTCTGTTAGGTCTAATTCATTTATTAAGATGTTCAATTTCTCTATTTCCTCATTGATCCTCTGTCTGGTTGTACTATCTATAGGGGAGATTCCTGTGTTGATGTCTCCTACTATTATTGTTGAAACATCTATTACTCCTTTCAGTTTTGCCACTGTCTGTCTCATGCACTTTGGACCTCCTTGTTTGGGAGCATAAACATTTATGATTGTTATCTCTTCTGGGTGAATTGTTCCTTTTATTGATATATAGTGTCCTTCTTTGTCTCTTATGATGTCTTTACACTTAGTCTATTTTGTCTGAAATTAGTATAGCTACTCCTGCTTTCTTTTGGTTACAACTTGCATGGAACATCTTTTTCCATCCTTTGATTTCTTTTAGCATTGTTATGTAGTTTTCTGTGTACAAGTCCTTTATGTCCCTATTTAGGTTCATTCCTAGGTACTTTGTTCTTTCAATCTATTTGTATCCTTGTGTCTAAAATGACTCTCATGTAAGCAGCATATAGCCAGATTATATTGCTTAATCCATTCTGCCAATCTTTGTCTTTTAATTGGTAAGTTCAGTCCATTAATATTCAAAATTATTACTGAGAAGGCATTTCTTGAATCTACCATCTTATCCTTTGGATTTTGTTTGTCAGATCTATATATTCTTTTCCTTCTATCTCTTTTTATCCTTTAAGTTACCCCTACTGGTACTCTTCAATTTTGTGCTTTCCTCCAGACCTCCCTCTCCTGACTTTTTTTTTTTTTTCAGCTGGCAGAATTCCTTTCAGTATTTCTTGTAGGGCCAGTCTCTTGTTGACAAATTCTTTCAGGAATTCTTTGTCTGTGAAAACTAATCTATCCCTCAATTTTGAAGGACTATTTGGCTGGCTACAGAATTCTTGGCTGGATATCTTTCTCTTTCAGGATCTTAAATATATCATACCACTGCCTTCTCATCTCCATAGTGCCTGTTGAGTAGTATGGACTCAGTCTTATGTGGTTCCCCTGCATGTATTAGATTACTATTCTCTTGCCACTTTCTGGACTTTCTGCTTCTCTTCAACATTTGACAGAATGATTAGTATGTGTCTAGGGAAAGGCCTATTTAGATTTATTCTATTTGGAGTTCATTGGGCTTCTTTGATTTGCATATTTATGTCCTTTATAAGGGTTAGGAAGTTTTCCCCCAATGTATCCTCAACTAATATTCCTAGACCTTTATTCCTCTCTTCTCCTTCTGGGACACCAATGATTCTTATATCTGCATGCTTTGGTTTGTCTATCATTTCCCTGAGATCCAATTCAATTTTTTTTCATCTTTTTTGCTGTTTTGAGTGTTTGAAATCAATTGTTCTGTCCTCTAGGTCACTTATTCTTTCTTCTGCCTGTTCAAATCTGTTATTGTATGTCTCTAGTATACAAATATATTTTTTGGTCTACAGCATCTTTAATGTCTTTGATATCTGCTATTTTTCTATTTATTTCTTTTAATTCCTCTTAATGCTCTTCTAGCGTTTTCTTGAGCTCCTTGATGTCATAAGCCATCCCATTTATTTTATTTAGTAGAGTTATATGAACATCTTTACTTAGTAGTTCCAAAGTCTGTGTCTCCTCTGGTGTTTTAATTTGGTCATTAGGCTGGGCTATATCTGTCTGCATCTTGATATACTCAATGATCTTCTGTTGTCTTTTCAGCATGTAAATATCTTGGTAGGTTTACTTTGGAATTTTATTTCCTTCAGTAGTCTAAAGCTTTGTATTTGTGGGATAGATGTGGAGCAGGATGCAGGACAGAGGGTGGGGCACAGCAGCGCAGTGATGCATCGTACTGCAGTTATAGGCTCAAGTTTGGGATGCTGTGCTCTTGCATGTGAGCATGGGGTGTGACTCGTGGGGTTGTAGAGGTGCAGTGAGGGGGCCGTGGGTATGTGATGCAGCTCAGGCAGACTTTGGGGCACAGAAGCAGGGTGCAGCATGTGGGGCACAGAGTCCGAGCATTTCTAGTCCCCCGTCTCCCCATCTGTGCACTTTGAGAGCTCCATGCTTCCGTTTGGAAAGAGCTACATTATTTTTTTTAACTAAGTCTTTGAAGTCTGATGTGTATTTTACTTACAGCACATCTAATTTTAGATCAGCCACTCATTAGCTACGCATTGCTAGAGGTTTTCCATATTTTAAAGCCCAATTCTAGGAACTTTTTACTACTTCTTTGGTGGCATCAGAGCTCAGACTTCAGCAACTGTTTCGTGAGAAGACTGGCCATATCTGAAACCATTCATTCTCTAATTTTGTCATTCTAGCCATGTACAACTCCTCAAGCATTGGTCATTCTATTTCCTTGTTGCAATCTTCTGCTGCCAACCCTGATGAATAGCCCTTAAATAGCACGCAGAATTGAAAAATGGCCCCAAGGGAAAACATCTGCCCATCTTCAGCTCACCTCTGACAGGATTTCCCTCCTCTCAGATTTTAGTCTAATCCTCATTGCTTCCCATTTCTTTGATGCCTTTTGTTTTGTTTTGTTTTTTTGGTTGGTTTTGGTATGCATGGCCTTGTACCTGCCAATCTATAGCATCTTACGTGGATGTAGCTAATTACAACAACTGAATCTGAAGTTTCCTGTGGACAGTTAAGGGAATTAAAGTTTTTCCATTTGAGGAAGTACATATGGCTTACAAACAATTTTAATTTACTAATTATATATATTTTTTCTTCTGAAATTTTTGTGAGTTGCCACCTTACTCACTTGTCCAGGGGTGTTATATTTTCCTGCTATCTTCAACATCCTAACAGGCCTGACACCTTGATTGATTTCAGAGGGTCAGAGAATCAGAGCTAATCACCACCCTGTGTCTGTATCATTTTAAAAGAGTGATTCAAATTGTTTTATAAAACAATAGTAATATGAAGGAAGTTGTGGTTTCTACCTTTTATAAAAAGATTGTGTAACAAACAGCCACTTCTTTGTCAAAATTCTGTTAAGATCTGATGCCTAATTACCTCTTCTAGCTTTTCTGATCAGAGAAACACAAATAAGATGAACTATACACTAGTATATTATAATATTTATAGAATAATGAACTTTGGATCCCATTAATAATGTGCTAAAATTTAACTTACAGAAGAAGTATATTTAGCTGTTATGATTTAATTCTTACTTAATCTATGTACTCAACAAACAAAAAATAAATTCTGGGGGGACCCCATGTGTTTGAAGTCCATGGCTCACTGATTAGCAATATTTAGAGAGGAATCATTGGCTGCTGTCTTGAGAGGAGCTCATGACTATCAATTCCAACAGCTACACAGGGAAACTTCATGCAGCCAATAATGTATCCAGCTTACATTTACTGAAAACCTACTACATTGTAGACACTGTGTTAGTTATCGGATATGCAAAAATAAATACCATAAGACCTTACCCCCTAGAGATAACAGTATCATTTGTGGAAAAGATAGGTGAAAAATCACAGTATAATATGGTGTTATAATAGCACTATTTTCAGAGTGCTATGAAAACTCAAAGGACTAACTTCAATCTGAAAGATTAAGGAATGTAAATGGAATTTTTATTTTAAAGTTAGAACTTGAGGGCAAGTAGGAAATAAAATGCCATAGGAGGAGAAAGATGTTCTGATAGAGAAAGTAACATGCATCAATTTCTGAATGGGTAAACATGCAGAATTTTCAGAAAAAAAAGACACAAAAATTTGGTATTTTGCAATTTGGCGACAGTTACTGCTTCCCAGATGACTTTCTTTGGGATCAAAGGAACCCAGTTATTCATGAATGGTAAACTTGTTTGGAATATTAATTGGGCCTTAGTCTACAAACTGGCTAGACACATGAAACACAGTATTCCTACTTTTAAATAGGAATTTAACTTCCTATTAAGGCTCCTAATCCCAGCTAACATTAAGAAAATATTAATTTAATGACTTGTGTGGCAAGATAATATATATAGTATGGCATGGTATAGTACAGTACAGTATAATGTGACCATATAGAGCACGTATTCATTACTCTATATAATGCAGATGTTGATATAGACAATACTTTTTAGAGTTCCTCCAACCTAGAATTTTGAATCAATTACGAGATAAATAATGGAGCCGAACCCTTCACGGAGTCACTTATTCTTCAGCACATAAAGTAACACTTTGCACAAAGTAGGTGTGGTGATATAATTTTTTTATTGAATGAATGAATTTTCTGATCTTGCCTACTGAATATTTTCTAATGATTGCAAATACTTTTTGTTTGTTTGTTTTTGTTTTCAAACCATTTTTGTTTTGCTACCAGATATAGAACATGGTCCCATGGCTTTATTCACTGGCTGAAGAAATTCACTACTGTGTACCATGCTGAGCTAACTGTATTAATCAGCTTTTCTATTCAATTAACAACCTCAAAGTCTCAGTGGCAGATAACAATACACATTCAATTAGAGTTCAACTGATTTTGGCTTGGCCGGGCATGCACTTAGGCTGTGAGTTGGGTCCTGTTTGGCTTCAAATATTTTTTCATCCTTTATGCACTAATCACCATCTTGGTATGTTCTTCTTATGAGAAAATGTAGTGTAACAAAAAGCTAGCTCCTCTATGCAAGCACATATCATGCCTCTGCTTATGTTACTTTGCCTATTTAGTAAATCATGTGGGTAAGTCCAACATTAAGTGAAAAGGAGGTCCATTTTGACTATCCTAAAAACAGAGCTATGGTATATATGTATGTTACTATTAAAAAGAAAAACTTCAGGTCAATAATTAAATCTATCACATTTTCTTAGTAGATATATATAAGACAATGTGTCTCTGATTCAGGTCAAGAATCTTGTGTTATGTTTTATACTTGTTAATAGACTTCTTAACATCTTAACAACAATATATGATGATCTGATATAAACAGGAAACCTGATTTTGTGTTGTAGGTAGCTTTTTAAAGTAATGCAAATCCCACTGATTTTTAAATAATTTTTCTCTGTATGGTAAGAATATATCAATATCAAAAAAGTCCATAAAATTCTAGGACTTTGAATTTTAAAATACTTAATATCCATAATAATCCATAATAAAATACTTATGAAGCACATGATTAAAGATACTTCCTGCATATTTCATTCTAGAAATATATTCCAAAGTGAGAACTCCATTACCATGGCACCATAACAGGCAATTATTATCTCAAGGAATTCAGAATAATCATAGTTGCAGTTCTCTCTTCTTCATAATTCTTTGGTATTTATTCATCATCCTTCATTCACTGATTTTATCACAATTACATGAAGTATTAAAGGATATCATCCAAAGTAAATCAATCAGAGATGATCAATATCTCATAGATGTGTGCTTATCTATCAATGTGAAAGGCCTCTATGCCCATGAAGCTAATCATACTTCAGGAGTAATTGATAGAACATGTAAAAAGAGTGACAACTGCTGCTCTTAAGTTTTGAATATTGGGGAATCTAGTCACTATAATTAATGTAGAGTCTTGATTTTGAGCACTTACCTGCAATAATGATAATGGAGAAGATTCTTCTTATCACTATCGATATAAATTGATAAAGCATTTGAAAAGCAGCCAATGGGAATCAGAGGTACAGCCTTGACATTGGACTTGCCTTTGAATCCCATGAAACCATTTTCTAATGCAGCTATCCATAAAATAGTAGAAATTTGCAGTACAAAATGTAGCTTTTACTGCAGCTATTCGTAAAATAGCAGAGACTTGCAAGGTGTTCTGTACATGGTCATGGTGCCTGGGGGTGGGGGGTAGTGCTGGAAAGGGGCCTTTTTCCACTCTGAAATCTGGAAATAGCTGACTATTCCTGGGATTTCAGATAGAGTTCAATTGTTAGGAAGATAACCGGAGACACAACTATTTCAAAAGATAAGATGTCAAAAAGAATTATGCTGATCAGAAAATCAATCAGTAAAAACTGAAAGTAAACAAGACTCTTGAGATAATCAGTAAATAAAATATTTTCCCTTGACATATAGTCTTTGGATAGGAAATTATTTTTTTCTTCTTTTATTTTTTTTAAATCTCGGAAATAAAATATGTACAGTTTAACATCTGCCAAGTTAACCAACCTTAAAAGGAAATCTGTTGCAAAAGAATGCCATTTCCACTGTCTGAAGCTCTGTTGTTGAAAACAGAAAAAAGGAGAACATCAAACTGGGTGAGCCCTTGCATTTTATTTGGTACACAGTGGTCTTCAGTGACTAATTGGTTGTAGAAGGATGAGCAAACCTTAGCATTCCTTATGTTTTCCCTCATCAGAGCTAGATTTTTAAAAAGTAAAAAGAAAAAAAAACCCTTATTTGTACCCCTAGTGAAAAACAAATATCAATAAGTGAGCTACTTGGCAGCACATTAAGAAAAGAAATGATTATGAAGTTTTTCAGATTCTCAAAGTAAAGTGGAAACCATTGTTGTTTAAGAAAACCAAAACAATGTTATAAGTGTCTGGGCTAGGAAGAATACCAGCAGCCCAAAGTTAAATATTTGGCCTTTTGATTTTCAATTAGTCAAAGAAAAAATACTAAACTTTAAAAACCATGCTATAATTATGTTTAGGCTAACTGCTACTTCCATCCCAAATTCTAGGGTGTGGCTTCTAAAGGTGCTTCAGCCTGCATGCCAAATCTGAAACAATGGTAGGAACTGCCTATGATATTATATTTAGCAAAATTCTCTGACTGCATTTGGATCATTGCAGAAAAGCTGTCATGATTGATACATCAGCCAAGATCCTGGCAGGAAATAGAATTCATATCAGATGGTTCAAATGAGATTTAATGAAGGTATTAAATAATGAATATGGGCAGGTGAAGGGGACTTGTAAAAGGTGAGGAGGATCCTAAATACAAGCAACAGAGAAAAGCCCCAGGACTGAAAAGGCAGGGATGAAATAATGTTACCATACCCTCTGTGAAAGCTGGACCTACAGAGGAGGGTCTGCTTGATAAAAGCTAAGGAGGAGATCTGGGGGGCTACCTCCAAAAATGCTCCCCACAAGGAGGGAGCAGGGAACCGAACTTTCTTCTTGCATTCTGATGTCCTGCCAGTACCTCCCTTTGGCCAAATCAGAGGTGGGCTGATAAATGACATGTTTAACAACTGGCTTTCAAAATGAAAACAAAAACAAATCTTGATTTTAGAATTTCCCAATATCCATACCACAATCACTGCCACCATGGCTGATGTCAACACAATGTGAGGTCACTGAACTTGGAGTTGTGAAGAATTGGGTACAGTTGGCTTTTGCAAGCTTATGTTAGCTGGTTCCAGCAAACCATTGGGCTAAAGGCAAACAAGAGCTGATCATCAGGGAAACAAAGAAATGCACTATGCTGGGAATTTAGAGCAAGACAAGTCTGGTGGAGACTGGATCGCATGTATTGCAGTGGGCAGAGAAGGACGGGATCGATGAGAGACAGTGCAGTTGAGAAAGTAAATGAATTGCTCAAAATTTCCTCATAATTGGCCTAGCCAGAATTCAATTTAATTTTTCTGATAGAAGTGAAGGGCTTTATTTCTATGTCGTTCTAGTTCTTTCCTGGCTAAGAAAGAATAGCTGTATTAAACATGCACCACCGATTTCATAAAGAAAACTTTTGAGCCAAGTCTAATTTGAAGCAAAGATTTGAGATGAAAAGCCACTTAGTGGGGAGTTTAGCTTCTGGACGGCTCTGCAAAAAGAAAATACATTTCTAGGTTTAGAAATGGAGTTTCTTCATCTTTGATTTTTTGAAACAGAGTGGAGTAGTAGGGATACACTTCAGTAAGATTCTATGGTAGGAAAGCAAAGAATTGGCCTTTCTTCTAGAATGTTTGTTCAGAGATCCATGGGGGAAAAGTCAGTTCTTTGTAAGTAATCTCTGTGGCAGGGCTTTTAAAGATGGTATTTAAGTATCCACATGGTAGTCATTTATAATTAAGTACTTTTTGAAATCTCATTTCAAATTGAGAGTTGATAATCTTGAATCCTCTAACCCCCACGTATGGGTATAATTTTATTTTTTTTTCTTTGACAAGTTAAAGAATTCCATTTACTGAAAGTTGACCATGTGCCAGACTTTTTTTATTTGTAATATATAACAGGAGGTTAATGTTGGACTTTTCCCTTAGATTTGATGGAGGATGCAAAATGCCAAAAGGAAACCATTTTGTTACATATCCTCCCAAATTAGAAAGTGAGGTATGATAGGCAAAATTTTGTACCCCAATACACACATATTTGCAATCTTAATCTACATGTTCGTGGATGAGAAGCCATTGTAAACAGAAACGCTTCAGGATGCTATTTTGAGTGAAGTTGTAGCCAAATGAAGTAGGATGGATCTTAATCTGGATTAGTCAAGGCATTATAAAGAGGACCTGGAAATCACAGAAGTGGATCTATCTGGGGAGAGATGGGGTAGCCACAGGAGCTAGCTTTATCTCCACCAGCAGTGGGGTAAGGCTGCATGACCATTTTTTATAGATTAGAGATGGTGTTGGGCAAAATTTGCCTGATGCTCTTTTAAATCCTACCCAAGGAAGTAATATGAGGGGTGATGTGATCTCAACAGAAAAGATGGACTGATATATACCCAAGGACAAATAGAAGAGACATAAGTGGCCATAACAGAGAAAAAAATGTATATATAAATAAATAAATATATATATATATAATACATATATATCACCTGCATCTTGGGAGGAGGTGATATATATGTATTTCGAATATACAGGAAGGACGTGATTGATGAGAGACAGCACAGTTGAGAACGTAAATAAATTGCTCAAAATTTCCTCATAACAAACATTCCAGAAGAAAGGCCAGTTCTTTGCTTTCCTACCATAGAATCTTACTGAAATGCATCCCTACTACTCCACTCTGTTTCAAAAAATCAAAGATGAAGAGGCTCCGTTTCTAAACCTAGAAATGTATTTTCTTTTTGCAGAGCCGTCCAGAAGCTAAACTCCCCACTAAGTGGCTTTTCATCTCTGAATCTTTGCTTCAAATTAGGCTTGGCTCAATTTGGAACAACAGAGCTTCTGCATCTTGAGAGGAGCAGTCCAAGGCTACAAAAAACACCACCAAGAGAGGGTCAACATTGAGTATCCACAAACCTCAGAATGCCCTAATGTTAACTCAAGACCAGAATTGCAAAGCAAAATAATTCCTCTTTCTTAATTACTCCTAATTTGCTCCAACACTGGGGCAGGCGGAAACCATGACTGGTCAATTTGTTGGAGGAAAAGAAATGTGAAGAGAAAACATAGAGAATCCATCCATCCCCCTTTCCCACTACAGTCTTCTCAAGCATAAAGCAAGCTCAAATTGGGAGGGGAAGTTTGAATTTTTTTTTTAATCTTTTGAAAAAAAAAATCTTTAAATTTTAAAAATGAGTATATTGCAACTAGAAGTGACTTTAAGTCTTTTAAATATAAGAATAACCAGAGAATTTATGGAAACATGAAAAGCACAAACCAAAAAAAGTAAAAGAAAGATGAATTTGACTGCAGTCTTATCATGAAATTAAGAAATGATTGCAACACATGTAATTGTTTGAATTTTAAAAGAACTATAAAATGAGAAGTAAAAAGAGAATCAGCTGAATAGAAAACTAAGTAAATGTCATGAATAGGCATTTCATAGAAAAGGAAGTATGAATGCAAATGAATATTATTTGAAAGAAGTCCAGGCCCTATAATAAGCAGATAAATACAAATTAAAACTTAAATGAAATACTATTTTACACATACCAGATATGCAAAGTAAAAGCCTCACAAATCAAATGCTGGTGGGACTGTAGAGCAAGAGAAACATACTCTGATGGTGGGGTACAAATTGGTACCAACTAGTAAAGTTGAGGTAATAGTTAACACACTGTTTTAACTTCATTAATCCAGAACTGTGCATCTCTCAATTCACTTTCCAGTTTGGTTTCAGGTTAGGTTTTCCAGTCACAAAAGAAATTTATTTGTGTTTGATCAGAGTCAGTGAGTGACAGACTTAGTGGGGCCATTGGGTTCTGGTTTGTCCTCCCTTTATTTTAATCTTCATCCAGCCAGCTATTCTTTTTGTCTGTCAGTCATGCTGGATGTTTTGCTGTGAACACATAGAAACACTGTGAAAACTCAGCAGCCTTCCATAAACTTCTATTCCAAACCTTTTTGCAGTTACAATCTAGTAGCTGCAATGCCTCGCATTCTGTAAGCTCCAATTTTTTCACCCACATCAAGAGTACTTTTCTCTAATCTTTTCCAGATTTTTCTTTCCCCAACTCTTTCCACAATTGTGTAATATCAATACCAATAATAAATTCCTTATTTCATAAAATGTAATACAATCAGAGTTCTGTTTCCCTGCCTGAACCCTAACTGACACTGATGATATACACAATTTCTGATTCCGCAAATCCAGTCTCAGGTATATATCCTGAAGTATGTTTTGTCCCTGTGCACAAGAAAACACACAAAAAGTTTCATAACAGTTTATTTTAATAATAAGACCAAATTCAATACATCAAATATATAATAAATAACGTGTGGTATGGTCTCATAAAAAGGTGAACAAACTATAGCTCACTAATCAAACCTCAGGAACAAAATAGTTACACAAAAGGTCATAGAAGAATAATGTATATAATGGCACATTTATATAAAGTAGATTATCTTTCAAGCTTAAGCAATATATTCTTTTGGTGCACCTATACATTTGATAAAATGTTAAGGAAAATAAAGGATCATTGTTACATCTGAAAAAGGAAAACTAAAATAGAAACTGGGAGAGACTGGTAGGTAAGTGGTATTCATTTTATGATTATTCATTATACCTTACTCTCCTATTATTCATATATTTATAACTATTCCACATCCAATAAAGGCCAAAAGTATTAAAATGTTTAGAAAAGAAGAATCTTGAGGCTTCAACTATATTTCATCTAGTGGCAGAGAAGACCCAACCCCAGAAAACATTTTGAACAAGCAATGGGGGAAAGTATTATGGCTTTAGGATTACAGCTCATCATATTTCACTTGTTCAATGTACTGATTACTCAAGCATTATCTCACTTAATCCCAACAACAGCCTTGGGAGATAGGCAATATTAGTCCCATTTTTAAAAGGGGAAAAAAAGGGAGACTCTTAGAGCCTCAAATTAATTTATACAAATTCGCATAGAAGCAAATGCCAAATCTTGAATTACTTATTTTTCTTTCTTCATACGACTTCTCTCACTGCATCTCTCTTGAGTTATTCCAGAGTTACAAAATATCTCCGTCAATGACAGAAAATAAGGAATTATAGTAGTAGTGATTAACAAATTTGACTAAATCATCAGAAGTAACTGGGAAACATTTTATAAAATTAAAGATTGAGATTCCCAAATCTGCAAAACACTGTTGGCCATTATTGAATGGCTGCCTTTATTTTAAAACTCTACCTTCACCTGGTCAAATGTCCTAACAGAAATAAATGTAGTATAACATCTCTAAAATCCTATAGCATTTATGTAACCAGTTTTATGCATGCCAAATTCTATCTTTCATTATAGCTATCTATTTAATATTTCCTTCAGATGTTAGGTTAATATTTCTTGAAATCAGACTTCATATCTAAGTGAAACACTTTTTCCAAAATAAGTAGCACAGTAATTTATATACAATGGGTTCATAAAAGTATATTTAAGCAATAAAATATTAAAATAAGGATTTGTAGATTAGAAAATAACAGGGTGGTAATATAGATAGGAAAAGTTAGGAGCAGACAATTCTTAAAATACAGACTTGAAGGGAAAGAAAAGCTGAAGAAAAATATTTAAGGATTTAAAACAGATTTATAATGTCTGGTAAAGGGTTTAGAATATTATATAAACCTATATATTTGAGTCATACTAGTACCTATTGGATAATTTAAAATGTTGAATAAATAAATAACTTATAACCATAAATGATGTAGTTTAATCTGAGAGTAAAAGTACCTTTAATTTATTTAGTATAGTCTAGGTATAAAACACTTGTTTTAGTTTGTAAGCTGCAGAAATGCAATATAGCCAAATTGCTATGGCTTTTATAAAGGGAATTTAATAAGTTGCAATTTTACAGTTCTAAGGGAGTGAAGGTGTCCAAATTAAGGCATCAACTAGACTCTACCTTCACTAGAGAAAGCATCTGGGTCTAGAAGACACATGTCAGCCAGTTGGTCACGTGACTGGCATCTGCTGGTCCCTTGCTCCTGGGCTGTGTTGCTTTCAGCCTCTGTTCCTGTGAAGGTTCCTCACTTTGCTTCTCCAGGGCTGGCTTTCATCTCTTGGCTTCCCTTGGATCTCTCCAGGCTCTGGCTTGCTTATCATCTCACAGTGATGTCCGTTGGGCTCCAAGCATCCTCCAAATATTGGTGTCTCTGTTCTTTGAAGCAACTGTTCTCTAGATGTCTATGTATGCTCTCTCTGTCAGCTTTGAGGCTTCTGTAATTTTTTCTGACTCTCTCTCCAAAATTTTTCCTCTTTTAAAGAATTCCAGTAAACTAATCAAGACTCACCTGGAATGAGTGGAGTCACATCACTAGCTAATGGAAGGGTTACACCCAGAGTTGGGTATGGCACATCACCCCGAAGATAATGTACTCAAAAGTTTCTGCCCTACAGTATTGAATTAGGATTAAAAGAAACCGCTGCCTCCACAAGATGGCTCAGAATGAAAACATGGCTTCTCTGGGGTACATAATGCTTTCAAACTGGCACAACAATGATCTAAGTATTTTGTAATTATTCATTTTATTTAATTCCCACAGTTCTTTAAGACAAAATTATATTTTAATCTCATACATGAAGAAATTGAGGATTAGAACAATATCCAAATCCTATCCTATATAACAATTTCATAGACCTGTATATGGTCCTTGGTACAACCTTGCAAGGACCATTGACTTAAGCCAGGACATTCTTATCCAAAAAATATCCAATCAATTATGTATAGGGAGCCATCTTATTCACTAAAAGGCCAAAAAGCTAGCCCTTCAAATAAGTAGCAGCCTCAGGCTTAATTAATTCTTTCAGTAATGCATTTTGCACTCTAGAGTACATATAAAGGTATTTTGAGACCACCTATGCTGTATAAGATATTGTACTAAGCACCAACTACCTCTGTACATTTGTTACTTTGTGGAACTGACTTAATCCTTAATATTCTTCTATTTCCATCTGTAAAACAGGAAACATTTTAACTCATTTCATAGGATTATTGTAATAAATTGTCTTAAAAAAACAATTTAAAAGCATTTAAGAAAATCATGAAGTACTGGGGAAAAAGAAAACTCATACAATATTCCCCATCGTACTGAGCCCATATTAGAATGAGGCACATCTGCTTAAGAGGCATTTTCCATAATAACAACTCTGTCTTTTAATTTAAAATAAACCTGTTAAGCTTAAGACAAAGCCAGTATTAAATCAGTCTTCATATTGGAACAAATGTGTGTTTTCTCCCAAAGAAATCTTGATAAAATCCATTTAATTGTGCAGTCTTAATTTCCCATTATTGGGTAACTGAAATTGGCAATGATAGGTGTTTAGATAGGCAGATTCCTCAATTACTACACATAAGCAATTCATTACTCCAAATGCAATCAATGTAGCTATTAAAGTACTATAAACAGAATCATTACAATTGTGAATTATATTACTACCACCATAAGCAGGCCATCAGATTTATTCTTTTTTGGTGAGTTTTATGTTTTATACTTTATGTGTTTGTGCACTACATATGCTACATATGTATATGCAAATATGCCATTTGTGAACATTCACCATTGTCACCGTTTTTCCTTTTTATAATTAAAAACAAAAGCTAGAAGAACATTACATATTTATAAATAATAAATGCCAACAAAAACCTACCCTTACTTTAAATCAAAGCCAGTTGACTAAATATAGCTGGCTATGACTCTCAGGTCTAATTTTAAGTTCTATGTCTTTTATTTGGTTGCTATTAGTATTTTTTAAAGAGGTAAAAACTCATCATTATATTATCACTCATGTGGATGAACTCACCTTTCAGTGTAGCATACATGTAAGTCTGGTTTAGAGTAAGATATTTCAGATATTCTGAATCTGCCAGTTTTATAGGAGGTTGTACAGATGTGTAAGGGCAGGGTACAGGAAAGAAATAAAAGTGAAAAATGCTGCTTAGAGGACAGTGGTACCACTGATCAAATCCACGGTTCCCTAAATCAAGCCCCGAAGATTCCACACCACCACATAAATGGGTTAAAAAGGCATTGGTATTATATGGCCAACCAATTAACTTGAAAGTGCAGGCATTATTATTTCTACATAAGAGGAAACTGCCTCAGTAAACTTTTAAAATATTATTGTTTCCAAAGTCAATAGTTTTTCCATATAACAATAGCAATATATTAACGGTTTACTATGTACTATATTGATTATTAGCCAAAAAGAAAGTTAACTTCTTATACATACCGAGAGGGTGTTATGGAAACAAATGATGTTAAATATTTATCCAGTAAGTAATAGGGTGATCAAGATAATACTAGACCATTAAGCTTTTTTGTGTGTGAAGTTCTGATGGTTAAAAGGGAGGGAAACTGCTTAATTATTTCTTTTCAATAGTTTTCAATCCCTGCAGAGGGATTTTTTTCTGAGCATAATCTGCCTTTAAATTGTATAAAATTATTTTGTCATACAATGATAAAGCAAAATTCTATTCTGAAATGTAAAATTTTGAATCAATAAACGTCCAAACGTGGCATAACAGTAAAAATATTCGGCACCATTATTGTTACTGTTGTTTTTCAGCATATTTACTTTCCTTTTAGGAAAGCAATCCCCTAACTCCTTGTTTCCCCTCCATCACCTCTAGTACCCAGAAGTTGAGACTAGGGCTGTAGGAAGGAGAGGCAAGCTCCTGCCCATCCCCTTGAGGCAATAAGGTTTCAGACAAGTCCCTGCAAGTTGGAAATGGACTGAAAGAAGGAGAAAGATAACCCAGGAGCAAGTCCCTATGAAAAGAAAAACAGGACTAATTATCACCAATTTAAAACAGGACTAATTATCACCAGTTTAAAGTTTGCTCTCTTTCAATTATCTTCAATTTTGCCCAAGTCTTCAAGTAAATCTGTTAAGTGGTCAAGTCTTGTATCAGCAATCACATTAGAGAAATCATATAGGGATCTCACACCTGGATACACACAAATAAGCATGGCAAAAGATGTCTAAGGTTTATGGTTAGCAAAGAAGATCCACTGGAAAAACAGAACAATGGTCTGGAGCCCACTAGCTATTTATTGAGGTGGCAAGCAACAGCCAGGAAGCATTTCTGAAATACATTAGTGTTCATCATGGATTCCTAGAGACAACTGTATAAGGGACACTTAGAAAATAATGATTTCTTAGAGCTAAGCTTAGAGCTTGCATATTAACAATTTGTTGTACTTTATTTTAGAGTCATCAGCTAGGGGTAATGGGTACATCCAGGTTTGCAATCCAACAAAACCATACAGTACAAGAAACAGTCCTGAAGATAAAATGGAACCAGGGTTGCTATAGGCTGGAATTTGGAGTAATGATCACTCAAATTCTATTATGCAAACTTCAATTAATTCATAACATGTCTTCTATCAATTGCTATCCAAAGACTGATATGGCGATCATTTGTAGATATAATAACTTAATGAAGAGTCCAACAAATTTGGACTACAAAGTTTGGAACTAAGGTTGAGAACATCAAGATTTAACATAGATGTAGTTATCATGGACATCTAGTGCTATCTCTTCTAACTTGTTTTATGACTCATCAGTATTCATAAAATTTTTTAATTATTTCAAATTACCATACTCAATAATTTGAGTTACACTGGGTTTTGACTATAGCAGCTGAGCCTTTCTATCTCTATTAACTTTTCATTTATTTTTAATTAAAAATGGAGTATGAGAAAATAGCCAAATAAAACCAACATAGTACTATCTCATATTGGAATCAGCTCTGTTGTGTCAGGAATTATCATGTGGCCCTACATAATGGCAGTAGAGATTAAGTGGAACTCAGAGAAACCATCCAATTTCCATTTGCTCTCATCATAAGCTGACTGTAGGCATGTCTTTAAGACTCAATAGTAATCAAGTGAGAGGGCTTCGGAACCAGGACTTGACTGAATCTCAGCTTCTTTTGTCATTTCAGCTCAAGTAAACATAAATAAATGAGTCCATAGGAATTCAAAATGGCTTGACAACTGGGTTAATTTTCTCTTATACTTATAAACAGGGCATAGCAATGGCAGCCTGTCATAAGGCTCAACAAAATTAGTGGAATGCTATCAACTTAAAAAATGTGAGATGGCACTTTCTTCCCAAGGACACAAAAGGACACAAGATGAAAACTGCCAGGTATACACAATGAAATAAAAGCACAACATAATTTAGGTAATAAGATGAAAAAAAGAAAAGAAAATGATCCTCTTTATAGACTTTATTAATCCTTATAACTGTACTGTAAAATGATTATTATAGCCCTGCTATATAGAAAGGAAATCAGTCTCACTGAGGTTAATGAACTTGATTTATATCACTTACCTAGGAAATTGCAGAGTGGGGAATTTAAACCAAGATCTTTCAACTTTAGGGACTATTCATTTCTACTGGGCCCTAATGCCTTCTGTTTTCAGGTACCCGTTTCACCCCAAAATTCTGCCTTCCATTCATTACATCATCAGTTTGCTATATTCTTTCATTTTATTGTTTGCTTTTTGGTTTTGAGATAACCAAATTCAATGTTATATACTTTATGTTCAGATGAGATCTCACATAAAAAGGTTACTCCAAGTAATGTGCATGCTTTTTCGTAATTTGAAATAATGGGTATTAAGAAAGAGATGTAGTCAGATGACTCACTTGGCTTATTAATTCAGTTAAGAAAAC
This sequence comes from Myrmecophaga tridactyla, assembly GCA_004026745.1. Taxonomy (NCBI): domain Eukaryota; kingdom Metazoa; phylum Chordata; class Mammalia; order Pilosa; family Myrmecophagidae; genus Myrmecophaga; species Myrmecophaga tridactyla. The sequence goes on along the minus strand of PVIY010012786.1, from coordinate 35,475 downwards.
CCCAAAAAAGAAGAGAAAAAAGCTGATTTTATCTTATGGCATACCTGACTTCATGCTGCATAACAAAGCATTGCTTTGAAGAAATTCTGGATCTCAAAGGAGCGTGGATTTTCCTTTAAGAAAGGCAATTATATTACATTTCCAGCTCTATTCCACCTCTTTGTCGTTCACCAGGACTGAAATAATAGTTTCATCTGCCCTAAAGGTAGACATTATTAGTTGTTCACTTGTATCGAGGAAAGTTTGCTTCATTAACAGAAGGCACCCCCATGCTGTGGCTAGTCATGGTTATGCATTAAACAGAAAACTTCATTAAATCAGCCCTGCAACGTTCTCTTTTTACCTTTAAATTTGGAGTTTATGAAATGAGCTTATTTAACTCCCTCACTTTTGAAGCATTAGCATAATTTATTTGTTCATTAAATGCCACCCAATCAGTGTATATATTTTTCTTTGTAAATATATGCCCACCCACAGCAAGAATAAGGCACTTAAAATTATATCACTGTATATGATATATATCATGGGTACAGGAGATGAGCATTGATATTACTGGGACTTTAAAAGAGTGAGGGGGATGGGATCATGAAATTTTCTAAGTAGTTTTAAATTTCTCAAAGCATAGTCTGTGTCGCAGCAACATTATGTGCCTCAAGAAATTGACCTTTGTCTACAATTTTTGTTTGTTTTTGATGAAACATTGTCTTGTCCATAAAAGACCAAATATTGACTGGGAAATATCTTATTATTAACTCCACCACAGAATATCCTGTGCTTTGAACCAGCTATTTGATTTAGAATCTGGCCCCTGGTCTTCCAAATTATGATTTAATCTACCATACTTATTCCAATGCCAATTAGAGTCCACAAGTCTCCTCCCTAAATCTTGCATGGACCCTGATTTTACTTAATTAAAAAATGCTAGTAATTCTGGAAATGATTTCAAAGATTAATTCACTGAATAACATAACCAGTCAAGTTTGCTATTTGTTAAATACTTTTGCTTAGATGACAGTGTTTTTTTAAACATTCTCTTGCTTTGAGTTTAAGACATTGTAGAGTGAAAACCAGATAAATGAAGGAAATCATATACCTATGTGGTAAATAGCCAATAATAGAATGTGCTTATACCAAACAATTTGGTCAAAAACCAAAGATAATCTTAATAACAAACATAATGCCTTGCTATATATTTATAATAAATAACTTTGGAAAGCACTCCCAGACAAGTGTGCCATAGGAAATATTCAAATTGAACTTAAAAATAGCTATAATAAGGATGTCTGTAAAAACACACAATATGGGAAGTGAGAAGAATCTTGTATGAGATGTGATGGTGCTTCCTGTTGAATGTATCCGGGCCGTTAAAGTGTCCTCTCTGAACTTGCTTCCTCATCTTCCTAAAAAGTTTATAATTCTGCCCCTCTTAGGGAGTTATATAATATGATGAAATGAAATAAGACGTGATATTTCATATAAAGTACAAAGGACCATACACACATTATCTTTGTGTGCTATAACTTTGATTGCTATAACTCTGATTGCTATAACTTTATTACATATTTTTGACATTATCTCCTTGAAACATCCAAATTCAGGACTACCCAACATCGTTTGGTTTTACCTATTCAAAACCATACATTTCTCCTTATGATTCATCTTTTCTTTAGATCAAACTACCATTTTTTAGAGTGTTTTCTTCTTCTATTTGTTGCTGAAGTATATCTTAAAATACTGCACCTCCTCTTGCCAAGGGTGAGCTTCTCTTCACCCCGTCACATACCAAAAGAATGTGGTAGATTTACAGAGTGGGTCATGTTTCCATTGGCACCTTCGTAATTTTTCCTGGTTATGGAAGCCAGTGCCCCTGTACCATATGAATGAGTGTGCACACACAATTTTAAGTACCCATTAATAAACTGGAAAGTCAATGGAACGGTTTAGAGAAAACTGAGGTTAAGAAGCAACCGTGGCAACCAGAGCTGCAGTCCAGTCTAGCGGGAGAAACACAAACTAGCAGCAACAGTATATACTCCCAGATACCAGGCAGAGCTGCTCCCCTCTGGGAAAAGATCAACTGAACCTGGCAAATTACTGAATTTCTACTTGAAAAATAAAAGTAAAATTTTTGACTTTTCATTTATTAGTTTTTATTTGGGAACTAATGTCATCAAAGGATGAAAAATTGTCAAGCATCACCCTATTCGCTGGCATGCATACATCTTCTAAGGTGATCTGCAAAAGTGTCAGAAAATATTTTCCCTAGATTGCTGTATCAAACCTTATTTTCAATCTGCCTAATTCAGACTTGATCACAATCTTCAGTTAAAATCAGCAGAAGCAGCAAAACAAAGAGAATTTGGAAATGCATGTTATGAGAAAACCCTTTCTAGTAGAAAGTATTGCAGTATGTCTACCAATTGATGAAAGATTAGAAAGACTTTAAGTTATACAGAAGATAATCAGTGCTTACAGAAACAAATACCATTCTCAAATGTCTATTTCCAGCCTGGACCATTTCCTGGGTTCCAGAATCATATATTCAACTGCTCACTTAACAACTTCATATTTTTCTGACAAGCATCTATCTCAATGATAGCATGTTTAAAAGCTGAGCTCTTATTCTCTACCCCTCTCTGTGTCTCAAACCTGACCCTCCTCTTTGTCATCTCAGCTAATTAAAAGCTAATTCTATTCTTCTAGTTGGCTAGTCCAAAAATACTGGAATCCTTTTGCAAATTTGTATTGTTGTCTTTACTTGTAAATCATATTCAAAATCCAACAACTTTTCCCCCTCTACTTTTATCAGCCTGTTAGCCCTTGACATTTTCCATCTGATATATTTCTGTACCCTCCTAGCTGGACACAGTCCTCCCACCCCCCTATGTATTATTCTTGATACAGGTCAGAGTAATATTGCTAAAAGAGGTCTAATGCTGTGTCACTTTTTCTGCTTGAAACTGGGGAGACTTCTCATTTCACTTAAAATAACAGCCAAAGATCTTACTTACAATAATCTGTGTATCTCTAGATAATCTGAGCCCTGTCACCTCCTTTACCTCATCCCCTAACCCTCACCCCTTTCTTATTCCACTCCCACTACTGTCTAAAATATCTCAATGACATTTCTGCCCAGGACCTTGGAAATTCCTATTCCTGTTGCCAGAAACACTTTTCTTTCAAATATCGGCATCACTTGTTATCTAATTTATTTCCAGTCTTTACTCAAAATCCCTTTCTCAGTGGGCTTCTGAACACACAATCAAATTCAACCTTTCCCAGGATACCCCATAACACTTATCGCCATTGAATTTGTGATAAATTCTTACGAGCTATCCTGTTTATTGCCTATTTTCTATTGCTAGAATGTAAGCTTAATGAGATCAGGATGTTTTACTGTTTTATTTCCTGTTGTGTCAAGTTGAGACTCAAACCTAGTGACACAAGTTGCTAATTTTAACAGCATTTCTACAAAAATGCAGAAATAGTCTTTATTGCTAGTTTCTTGGTAGGACTGTTCATGTAACAGAAAGTAGATTTTAAAAATGGAATAAAGGAATGGTTTTCAGGTAAGGAGTTAGAGCAATAAAGGATTTCTTTTCTCATATGACAGCAGGTACAATAAAGGCTTTGGAAAGAGCGACAAACGGATACATTGTTACTTTGAATCAAAATGGATTCTCATCTTAATTCACCTGTAAACATTTAAGATCCACAATCTCCCCAATTTCCTTTGAGTTACTTAGGAAAGAATTTAGTTCCTTTATTCCAGGTGGTTTTACATGATGTGACTTTAGGCACGATCCCATATAACAGAATAATAGGATATCTCTACAATTAATGAGTTCTTACACCTATTTTATAAAAAGAATCTAGTCCTAGTCAACACAGAAGGAGAAAATTAAAAACAGATAATTTATAGCTTAGTAGCTCTTACTTTTTTCTAGCATTTTTACCTAGTGATTTTGTATCTCTTCCTTCGATTTCACACTTTGAAAATGAAAATAAATGACAGCCCATATTTAAATTTGTTACCAGTGTCAGTTTCTAGAATAAATATTCTTAAAATAGGGTGAATATTTGCTTTGAAAAATGTTTTGAATGGCTTTTCATAGTTACATAAAACCTGAAAACTAAAGTGGGCAGAGATCCCAAAACACAAAATATTTTCTCTTTAATTATTTGAGCTTATTTCAGGGAAATCTCAGAATCGGGTCACATTACAAAATGTACACCCATAGATACACAAAACTTTAGTTAGAAATTAAATTTTTCTATACTTGTGGAAATTAATTTATCTTCTATGTGACCTTGTAGTTTCATCTCTCTGCTACAGAGCTATGGCCTGGCTGGCAACAGCAACACCGATTTGGGAAAAATTCAATATCTGAGTATTTATGGATCTTCTTAAATTTTTTTTCTCTAAATTTGTTTTAAAGCCAAGTATTAAACCTTAAGTGTTGTCAGTGTCCACTGTTTTTGTTTTTATTTTATCTTCTTCTCTTTTCTACATTAATTTTGCAATTTATGGACTTACTATATTTCTAGGTTTTATTTATGTGGAGCCATGTATTCAACAATTCCATGCAAGGCATTTTTCTTTTCCCTGTATCCATTTTTATAACAGCAAAGAATATTATTTAGAGTTAAGTGAACATATGGTGGGCAGAATAATGTATGTTCTGAATGGTGATGATTTGGGAGAAGTGATTGCCTTAGGCTCTGGGAAAATTTATGATCTGCTAATGAGTTAGTAGGTACAAAGCACATAGCACCAAGCCTAATGAATAGAACACATTCTATAAGTGTTGGCTATTCTGATGGGATGATTGTTAAATTCTGGCCATGTATAATGGAGGCCATAGTTTTTTTCTTCATTCGGTGGATTTCCAGATACAATTCTAAAAATAATTTCAAGATGTTTTCCCAGTGAAAGTCATGAGGAATACACAAATACTGAGAATATGCTAATTTGAACTCAAATATTCAAAATTTATTTTGTCTGAGATCCTGTAAAAACAGCTCTCAGGCACACACAGTTGAGAAAAGAGATTTGGTAAAAATTGACATAGTTATCAATGATTTAGTTAATGCAAACTTTGCAGTTTGGTTGTAATATTAACTAGTAAGTCATGGTTATTATTATGTACTTTATTTTAAATTTTCATAATAAATTGTCTGAACCCATTACCTGGTACTTATGGGTAAGCCTGGATTTCTTTCATTTAATTTACTGAAGGCAAAGTAAAGCATACAAGAATGTCATGAATAACTTTACAGCATTATAGCAACTGCTCAATTATAGAGCAACTACTCTATACCCGGAGATGCAGTAATAGCCCCCAATCTTCCATTAAACAGCTGTTTCCCCTAACCATTGACTATAGTTTTCTCATTGACAAATTGAAGAATATTGGCTATAATAAATCATTCAGTCAAAAAGATTTATTTATTGTCTGTTATGTGTCAGAATGTTACGTTATATTATGTTATATTAGCTGCTGAAAGTAGAAAATATTAGTATTTAAAATCTAGTTCATGCACAGATATGCAAACAAAAATGGGGTGAATGGGATAAGACAGGCACTTTAGAAGCCCTGTAAGAGCCGAGGAAACTATTTCAGTGTAGCTTAAGGATGAATGATTTGCCAAGCAAACAGAAAGTTAAAGGAAGGCAGAAAAGAAAATGGAAGAAAAAAAATCAATGGAGGAAAGAGAGAGAGACTGAGGGAGGAAGGAATACAGCTATATATCTGTCTTCAAGTAGGTCTAGAATTCATGTGGTTTATTTGAACAACGCAAGTTGCTCAAGAATTTTGAATAAGGAGATCACAAGGTCACACAAAACAAAAATTTATCTGAGAGAAGTATAGAAAATACATTAGAGGGTAAGGAGATTCAAAGCTTAGAGAAACCAGAGAGAAGACTATTATAAAAATCCAAATGATTCATGAAGAGGAGCAAATTAGTAGTAGCTAATGTATTTTTAGTGTTTACCATTACTATTTTGCATAAATGAAAGGCGCTCACCCATTACACATAACAAGCAGGTTATTAGTATTACTAGATGAGGAAACTGAGACAGTAACATGTTGGAGCCTGGATATAAACCTGAGTATTTTGGCTGCTGTTTGCACTCTTAACTACCCTATTACCTTTAAAACTGCACTGTAAGGGCACACAGGACAATAATAAAGAAGACAACAACAGCAACAATTAAAACATGGTTTTCCGCTAGGTATATTTTGGAAATACATTCAATAGAATATGGTGACTAAGATTTCCGGCTTGATGTGGTACTATTCGAAGAGATGTGTATTACAGTAGAAGCCGTTCCAGGCAGAAGCCAGTGAGGCCAGATTTGGATGTATATACTTGAGATACTTTAGGCAAACATTTATCCAGCGCCTCTCAGATGCAAGCATCTCTACTAATTTTCTAGAGGTGTGAGTCTGAAATAGATAATAAAATCGGGTAAGTCTCTGCCCACCCAAACTCCTCATCCTGGACTACATTTAGTTATATTCAGAAATATTAGCCAGAGAAACACTGTACTTTTACTTCCAATTTTTACTAGCCTCACCAGCTTAGGTCTCATTTCCATAACTCTCTCTAAAAGGATGAATTTGATCCTATGATTTTAATAGTGGAAGATTTCCATCCCTTTTGCCCCTTTGCCTCTGTTCCATCTATCACAAACTTTGTAACTAGTTCAAACTTAACACTTGGCCTTGCTTGTGTATAAACAAACCTAATCACTTTGTGTCTTCTGATCATTCTTTCAGAGTGTTCTTTCTCAGAAGAAAAGGGTCTCGATATTATAATTCAATCTGTGAATGAGGCTTCCGGAAGTGAACTGATTCTATTTTCCCCTAAGTAATCTGTGTCAAATTAACACTTTTAACGAGAGAACTCTTCAGAACGGTGAGGTGTACACCTCCTCTCTTAGCAGCAGCGGCTACCTTATATTGTTACTTACCCTATGTATAAGGTTGTGTTAATCCTAACACTGGATTAGGAGTCAAAAAATTATAGATTAAATACTGGTTCTAATATTTAGCTGTTTTTTTTTTTAAATTTCAGATTAGTTTCCTTAACCCAAAATTAGAAATAACTTTTATCTCATAAGGTAGCTCTGTGAATGACCTGAGAGAATGAACATCAGGAGCACAGCATAGCACCTGGCAAGAAGTAAATACTAAATAGATGTTAATGAGAATTAATCATTACAATTCACTTTCACCTTTATTCTCACGGTATGTTCCTTGTTGTACACTCTTCTCCAGTATGATCCATCCAATTTACCAGTCTATCCTTCTCATCTACTCTCCCAATCTATCATTGAACACACCCAGAAAATTCTCTATTGTTCTCTTTACCTATATATTTTAATTCAATATATCTTTTTACAGAATGGCATTCTTGACCTTGAAGGCTCTCAAATTCTGTGAACTGAAATTATTTTCCTGGAGTACATTCTGATTGTGATTGTTACTATCTTAAAAATCTTTCAGAGTTTCCAGTACTTTCAGAATCCTGGCCATTCTCTTTCGTATGGGCTTTACGCAATTGACTTTATCTGCCCTCACTTTCTCCCATTCCCCTTTTTTTCTTTTCACTCACCAGGATCAATTACCTTTGAACACCCTGTTTCCTTGTCCTGGAGTACAGCTCCTTACTCCAGAATCCCATTATTTACTCTTTAAGATGCAAATATCACCTCCTCTGAATTGCATGCAGAGTTGGCTATTTTCTCCATGCCGGTCCCCTCTCCCTTTCCCCACAGGTCCTCTTTAGGGCTCAGTTTTGGCATTTGCTATTATGTTATAATTATAGATCTCTAAGGAAATTGAAATTTTTAAATTTTTACTTTCAAATTCTACCACAACCATGGTGGCTAAAAACAACCCTCCCTTTACCCCCAGACAATTACAGCCATCTGTGTGTCTTCCTGTCTTTTGGAACTTAGTCACATTTCACCTTGCAACATTGCATGGATTTTTTAAGGGCCTTATAATTATCATTGTTATTGTTCTAAAAGGCCTTTGAGCCCTGCTTCTAAATTCCTACTCTGTTAGCCAGCTTAAATATCTGCTCCCACGTAGGAATAAACTCTTCCATGATTTTGCCAATTCCAGCTGCAGGTTTAGCGTCTATCCCTCAACATCATCATAACTGGAGCTCTCTCAACTCTTAGACTCCCCAGCCTTTCTGGATGCTTGATATTATGCACCCTGGGTTCCTAATCACTCTTGATACATAGAGCAGAGTTTTATTTTGAACTCCTCATTGATAACGTTTTGGCTGGACAATAACCAGCAACTGCAATAAACCTGATGCATCATGCTTGCCCACCAAACTAAATAAATCCTGTCATCCATACCTTTAATTAGGTCAGCATCCACAGCTGCTTTTCTACCTGTCTGATGCATTTTATTCAAGCACTAGTCCCTTTTCTTATTTCATTTATAGATTGGTGAATCTCCCCATACGACAAGTATAAGTGATGGCACCCATGGGAAGGGATGAAATTCAGTCTATTTTAAAAATAAAGATTGTGGAAAACATGACTACGAAGAATGGAGGTTGCAGAGGCTTTTGTTATTTTTCTATAAATATCCTTACTATGAAAATACATAAAAAACAGACTGAAGGAATACAGTGGTAATTTTTCTGATCTTTTCACGTTGGGAAACTATGCGTGAAGAACAATAAGGAAAACAAGATTTAGATCAAATATCTCACATTTTAAAAGCTCTGATTTCTTCCAATTTGGTAATTTGTATTGAGCTTCCACCAGAATTTCCCACAGAGTTTTTCTCTGCTAGCACAGAGTAATTAACAAGCTATTTTCACTGCACAATTTTTATTCCATCAATTTAATACCATTAATTTAACCACTCCCTCTTTTTGAAGAGTTCATGCTTTCTCCTTGCCAGGTACAAAATATCAATGGCTTTCCTTTGAAAAGGCCCCAGGTAGTGGACTTGTAAAGGTTCAATAGACTCATCAGATGTAGTTCTCAAATATTAAATGCCATACTGACATTCAAGAATTCATCCTGGGTCTCCCACAGGTAGGAAGGGGGGCATCACGCCATTCAGAGTTCAGAGAGTGAGGATATGAAATGTGTCTGTTCCCAGCAGTATTTTCAAATCCCAATCAAAAAGTAAAGAATGAAGCATATTCAGTTGTAAAATTATATTTAATTTTGCTTTTTGAAAGAATTCTGAAGAAAACAGTCTTCAACAATCTTTGCACATGAGCATAATTAAATTCAGACATATTTCAATTCTCAAAATCCTGTTTCACTTGGTACAAATTTATAATAGGTTATATGATGTTCTAGTTTGCTAGCTGCCAGAATGCAATATACCAGAAACGGAATGGCTTTTAAAAAGGAGAATTTAATAAGTTGCTCATTTACAGTTCTAAGGCTGACAAAATGTCCCAATTAAAACAAGTCTACAGAAATGTCCAATCAAAGGCATCCATGCAGGGAAAGATACCTTGGTTCTCTCATCCATGAAGGCACATGGTGAACACAGTCATGGTTTTTCTCTCAGCTGGAAGGTCACATGGCGAGCAAGGCATCATCTGCTAGCTTTCTCTCCTGGCTTCCTGTTTCATGAAGCTCCCCGGGAGGTGTTCTCCTTCTTTATCTACAAAGGTCGCTGGCTTGTGGGCTCTCCTGGCTATGTTGTTCTTCTCTGGCTCTCTCTGAATTGCCCATTCTCCAAAATGTTTCCTCTTTTATAGGACTCCAATAAACCAGTCAAGACTCACCCAAATGGGTGGAGACATGTCGTCACCTAATCTAGTTTAACAACTACTCTTGACTAAGTCACATCATCCAGGGCGATGATCTGATTATAGTTTCAAACATACAGTATTGAATAGGGATTATTCTACCTTTATGAAATGGGATTTTGATTAAAACATGGGCCCATACATCTTTTCAAACCAGCACATGTGATTATATGTGAAGAAGGAAGAAACTCAGAAATATGTCCCATCAAGTTATGGGATTTTTTTTAAATACAGAGAATTGATCTTCTGATTTTAAATTTACTCTGGCACATTCCATCTTATATCTTTTCAGCTCTATTTCTTTCTTGAAATACATATCTACACTGAAAAGCTTCTCTCTTTTACTATTTCTCTTGCCCCAGCTTGCTCACAAAACCATGTCCTATTTTGATTAAATTTGTACCATTCTAGACATCTGTCCATTTATTCAGTCAGTAAGTATTCATTTTTTGCTAGCCACCATGCCTGTGGTAACTCAACCATTATCTCTGCAAACACATTATTGAAAGTTTGTCACGTGAGGTCAGGATATAGCTGCTTCTTGCTGAATTTTGCATAGCAGATAGCTCTATTATTTCATTAGTCTATATCTGAATCTGTCATGGGAGTCTCATGTGTGAGTTAAATCATATGTAATATGAGAAAGAAGGTTGGGAAAAACTGTGCAAGAGACATTGGGTGATCTCAGTAAATTCAGGATGATTAATCTGTCATGCTTAAAATATAAAGAAAAATAAGACAATAAATTGATTCTATTCCAGTCAATTCTCTGCTGTACAACACCTACCACACATACTTTCACATTAGTAATCCAGCGTACTTGTGCCTGTTTACCCTCTTTGAACCTTGCAACAACTACCAGCTAGAGTCACAATCCCTTATTAGATTTTTAGGGTACTTAGGCTGTGCCAAAAGAGAGGTAAAATGCTTCCCTTGAGAAGTCTTTTTCTTCCACAGTTCTATTCTTAAATTCTGTAAGGATTATTGCAGCTGTAACCATATATTGAATAGGAAGACAGTTTTGCTTGAAAGATTTATCCTTGTCATATAAGATGGCTTTATAGCCATGCATACTATTTATTGAGCTGACATTAAGGTTGTAATTTTTCTTTGGAGAAAAAAAAATAGAATGTTTTTAGAAAGTTTGATGAGTGCAAGTGATGCCTTCTGTTGTTAAGGGAGTAATTAAGAAGAGGTTTCTGACAGGGAAATCCAAATAGGACTGCCCTAACCATAGCTCTCCTTTCTTGGTTCTTTTACACTTGCTTTTCTCTTTCAGAGCTCCTGAGCTTTGTAGTGGCTCCATTTGGAAACCTATTATCAAAAACACTCAAACTTAAGCCATGTTTCTGCCATAGGGATTTCCATTTTTACAGAAATCAAAGTCTCAAGCTAAAGGAATCAAAGGCCTAGGTAGAATTTCAAGCATGTCAAATGTACCAATTAGCCTTTTGAAAGAATTTTGTTAAGGAAGCCTTTTGCTTTCCTTATTCCATGGAAAAAAGTAAGTGAGATTAGAAATAATAAGATTAAGACTCTGAGTTTCTTGAAGGCTAAGAGCTTTTTACATGGTACCCAGGGAACAGGCTGATGTTGGCTATTAAAGTAAACAATGCAAAAATGGACAAGAGCAACTTCGTGCTTCCACTTATCTTTTGTACAACATCTCCTATGTTCTACCTAGACCTTCTTTGTCTGCCCTAATAAAACTTTAACTGCATTCTAAGCCACGAATTGGCATGTACCTGACGGAGATGAGCTCTAATTCAGCTACAGGCTCAAAGATTCTTTGGTTGTAATTCCTCATTTTTGAATCTTTATCTCTTGTCTTTCTACATTTCTACAAACTTCTCGCCTTTCTTTCAGGAGGAAAAATAAAAATTATTCACCTTAATAATTTTACATTTAGGATCATGAAAAATTAGGGTAGCAGTAGCTATTAATTATCTACTCATCTGTTCTAGTTTGCAAGCTGCCAGAATGCGATATCCCAGACATCTTTTCAAAAAGATGAATTTAATGAGTTATACATTTACAGTTCTAAGGCTATAAAAATGTCTAAATTAAGACATCCAGGGAGAGATACCTTGGCTCAAAATGATACCTTGGCTCACGAAATCCAATGACATTCAGGGTTACTCTCTCAGCTGGCAAGGTACATGGTGATGTCTGCTAGCTTTCTCTCCATCCTTCTTCAGTGGCTTCCTCAGGGCTCTGTTCTGTTGGCTCTGTTGGTTCTGTCAGCTCTGTCAGTTCTGGTGGCTTTTAAAGTTTTTTCCAAAATGGTTCCTTCTTAAGAAGCTCCAGTAAGCAATCCCATCTTGAATGGGTGGAAACACATTTCCATGGAAACCATCTAATCAAAGGTTAACATCCACAATTGAGTGGGTCACATCTCCATGGAAATGATAAAAGAAGATCCTGCCCAGTAATATTGAATGAGGTTTAAAGGACATGGCATTTCTGGGGTACACAATAGCTTCAAGTCTGCATGTCATCTAAAATACTGAAAACACAAATAAGTGACTGACTTCCAGAGAGGTTAAGTAGTTGGCAAAAGTTCAAATGATTGTTTGGTGCAGAACTGGTTCATGGTATTTTAGGGGATTATTTACATGAATAAGACTGAGTTCTAGTCTGCATCACACTGCTTTTCCTGATTAGATGCTTCATTCTTGTCCAAATCAGAGCTATAATTTATCTATTTTCTACCTTGAAGTCTCAACACTCTGGTAGATTATGATTACTTGTGAGAATGTAATAAATTATATTTAGTACATCCTACAGAGAATCAAGCCAGATATCAAAATCTGAGTGTCTCCATGAGAGTATCACACATATGGATATGAGTGAGGTAGAACAAAGTTTGGGACCTACTGAGTTGAGTACATTGCCATCTCCTGCAGTGTTCAGCAGGGTCTATTAACAGTACACATGAGTAAAGTGATTACGAGATTGAAGAGCTATTCTATGGCATCAAGCCCAGAAACAGACAAATCCTATCTAGACCCAGTAACCCTTTGCTCTATGAGTTTTGTAAAAGAAATAAATGCATAAGAGATATGATGACACGATAAAAAAAAATCATTATTATACCTGGGCTCAAATTTCTATTTAGTTTTCTAGATTGAAGAGATTACTTGGGCCTAAGAGACTTTACTCTGATCCCTAAGCTTATTTCTGAATTTAGGGATTTAGACACCCTCCAACTGGCCCAATGGAAAGAGAAAAAAATATATAGTTCCAGAAGGCTGGCTAGGTCAGTTTTACTATTCCTGTGGAATCCATACTCTTGTTCTCTTCTCCATGAAAGAGAAAGTAAAAGATGACTGACTCTTAGCATATAGAAAAAAGCTTGATCCTCTCTCTATGTAAGGAAGAAGAGATATGTCCAGGTCTAATGGTTTCCAGTGCTTCAATCTTCTCCTTTCCCTGTGCTGTGCCACTGCTTCCTATTTCTTTGTTTTGTTATCTTTGTTGAAACCTGTACATTCTGATATCTCCAAGGGTCATTGTTGAAATTTTAGATTCTGAGGCATCTGCTTTTATCCAGCTAGTGTTATGATAGAATTTCCTTGAATGCCAAGAACTCACAATAAAAATAAAAATAAATGGGAAAAGAGCAAAGCCCTTCCCTGTCTTTGCATGCTGACATTGTGAATGTTCTCCTTTAGAGTTTATTCCTACAATGAGTTTAGAGAATAACTTGAAGGCAAAATATAGGGTGTCTCCCTGATCCTTTCTGTGCATGCATCTTATCTTGTGTATGCACATGTGGCCCTAGGAATTTCCCCATTTACCATTATATGAATGTCCCCTCTTCTCCAGGAAACAATTTCTGAATGGTCCCAGATACTGTACTGTATGTACTATAGCCAGTACTCCTTTACCCCAGGTAGCCATGACTTGATTGATCTCCCAGAAAGTCATTTAGGAGAGCTCTATGAGCTGCCATCTACAGCCAGGACAAAGTCTGGGATGGTGAGCCTGAGAGAAGTGTCTTGATTCATTCCCTCAGGCTGCCACCAGACAGTCTGACCCAGATATCCATGCCACCATATGTGCACAAGGGTTGCTTTGCTCCCTCCAGAACTGGGACTAGGGACCCACACCGGAGGGGCACTGCGGCTCTACATTGAGCTGATGAGGGGATGAGGGAGGGGCCAGACAGGTACTTGAGATCCTACTGCTTTTGAAGTTGATTTGGTGCTCACCCTGTTACCACAATCCTTTAACTGTTTCTGGAGTTTTGAGAAATACGTTTCTGCCAGTTCTCTCTGGTGTTTCAAAGTTTCTGTGAGGAATAGAGTTCTGAAGTTTCTCACTCTGCCATTTTGATCAGCGTAGTGTTTTAGCATGCAGCAACCTTTAAGCAGAAGTTAATATGGCCAAGCCAGCATTAAGGAATCAGACTGATTAGATTAGTCTTCTAGATTAGAATAGTCTTCTCCAAGGGAATAATAGGAGTAGGGCCAAGGGCATTCAGGAGGAGCAGAGAAAACTAATAGTCTTCTAAATGTCCATAAGCAAGTTTTTACTGCCTCAACACATAAATAACATTCCCTATCCTTAATATGTGGGTGTTAATGGAAGGAAGTAAACTTTATTTAAAATGAGTTAACTGGAGAGATTCAATTCAAAATATATAATTTGATGCAAACTTCAGTTGTGGTGACCTCAAAGCCCCTATAACACCCAACATATTATGAAAAAGTTCAGAGTCCAATCATTTACATTTCAAAAAGAAATATGTTTTACTCTGATATGTTGGAAGTAGTTCAATGCAAATGACCTGTTTTTATACCTAGACAATTTGCAAGACTGTAGAGCATTTAACTTGAAATTCAGATCACTTATCTCTGAATTTCATGCCTCTGGCATCTCAGGAGCACTTTTGTGGAATTTTGTCCAGTTATTTCTTTTGAATTCTCACCTCCGAAAAGCTCTAAGTAATGAAAATACAGTTTAACTGTCAAGTACAGTATTTGCTTCAAATAAAAGTCGATTTATTTTTAGCCTATTATATAGGATCAAATAAAGGATGGGCATATGTTTATATATTGACCTCATTAAATCACATTAATCAACAAATAGCACTTTTTTTTTAACAAATAGCACTTTTAAACAAACACATACTACTCAAATGCTGCAATGTAGGAAAGACAGCACATTAATATGAAATCAACATGGAAACAAAGCAAAACACTATGACTACTTAACTCTCAAAATTGCAAGTCTTATTTTTATTTTCCCTCAATTATGTTGAATGCCACATATTAGTCTAGGTGCGCTGTCAACTATGTCCTATTTTGAAAGATTGTTAAATTGGGATAAGCAAGGCTGAAGGGTGGAGGATCAGCACAGTGTTTAAACACATAGGGGTTTGGCCTCACATCACATATGTTTGAATCCTGGCTGTACCGTCTGTCACTAGTAAAACTTAAAAATTTTCTTAATTTCTTTGTCTTGGTTTTCTCATTTGAAGACGAACAGATAAAAAAAAGATAATGTCCACCTCACAAGGTTGTCATGAAGATTAAATGAACTGTTTAAAATTTAGCATACATAGTAAATGCTAAATGGAAATTTGGTGTTAAAGTGTAATAATAGATAATGTAGAGAGTGTTCCAATATTTCTGCTCATGAAGTGTCTGTGATTTAGCTTTAAGGATATTATTTTAGAAAATATGGGTCATCATATCCTCAAAAGTCAAGGTAAGTGATACAGAAAGTAAGTGTTCTGGGCATTTAAGGAAAAGAGAGATTGGTACAGCCTGAGATCTGAACCCAGCTTCCCCATAACCATCGAGAAGAAATCAGTCTCAGTTTTCTAAAGGTTCTCATCTTAGATTGAGTGCAGTTATCTGTTTCTTCCTCGCAGTGTTAGTATGAAGTGAAAGTGTCTTCAGCTGGAAAGTTCTATTGCAACTTAATACTACTGTCTTCAGGAACATCACAGATGGGGAATTTAAACAACTTTGGGAAAGGGAGAGAGGGTTTGAGGAATACTCTCTTACTATATAACTTATGGACCAGAGTATCACTATTTATCTTCACTCTTTATATCAAAATTACATTTTGACTTTCTTACTGGTTGGATATGCATAAATCTGCATAAATGCTCTTATCAAATGGATGGCCTAATTAAATTAAGTATTGTAATTACAATGCAGAGCTATTTTCCATGAATGAAAATATATTATGCAAAAACACAAGTTAGACTTGAGCTTTATTGTATTAAAGATTCATACATGGCTAATGAGACAATATGACATTTATATTTGCATACCATATCAGGATTTGAGCAACACTTTAAAAGGAACTTATTTTGGAATAAACAATCAATGTAAAACTTAATGTTTGGGTAACTTTATACTGCCATCCTATTCAGCTAAAATTGGCACATGCCTTTATTTATCCCAAACTGCTCTGATATTTAATTTAGATGGTGTGTGACATTCAGCATGAAAATGATACTGAGCTCAAATTCACTTTGCTCTCATTCTCATATCAGCCATCCATCCTTGATTAGAGGTACAAGTGCAAGTTCTAGTTTGAAAGCTGCTAAAATATAACATACCAGAGATGGAACAGCATTTAAAAATGGGAACTTATTAAGTTGCACATTTACAGTTCTAAGGCCATGAAAGATGTCCAGTATTAAAGCAAGGCTATAGAAATGTCCAATCTAAGGCATCCAGGGAAAGATACTTTAGTTCAAGAAAGCCACTGAAGTTTAGGGTTTCTCTCTCAACTGGAAAGGCACATAGCGAACATGACAACATCTGCTAGCTTTCTCTCCAGGCTTCTTGTTTCATGAAGCTCCATGGGCATTTTCCTTCTTCATCTCCAAAGGTCTCTGGCTACGTGGGCTCACTAAGCTCTTGTGGTTCTTGAGGCTCTGAAGCTTTTTCCAAAATATTTCCTCTTTTAAAGGATTCCAGTAAACTAATCAAGACCCACCTGGAATGGGTAGAGTCACATCTCCCTCTAATCAAAGGTTAATACCCACAATCGGGTGTGTCACATCTCTGTAGGGATCATTTAATCAAATTTCCAACCTACAGTGCTGAACAGGGATTAACAGAAACAAAAGAAACTGCTGCCTCCAGAAGATGGATCAGAATGAAAACATGGCTTTTCTAGAGTACATAATCCTTTCAAACTGGCAAAATGCATTTCTTTAGTTGCTTGCCTTTATGAAAAAGGGAAATGACTGTTTCCTTTCCCTCAATCATGAACATGAGTGTTTTACAAAGAATATATTTCCTGTAAGAAGGGAAATGGATCCCATAGGGTCAAACAATTGATATCAGCTTGCCTATTAGAATAAACTCAGCATATTCTAAGCACCTTCTAGGAAATCACACCTACTTCCCTGAAACAACATGGTGTTCCTCTTATCTCTCTAAATACATTCTAATAATACAGAACCCTATTCTTCGAACAAGTTTCTACAAAGCATACAACTTGCAATTTCAGTTCAGTTTGTGCATTGAATTCATAGTTTAATTTCATGCCCCCAAGTGAACTAAATCCAATTCCCAGGCTTTGCTCCTGACCTTCATTTTGAATAAATGAGTTTTCTCCTCTAAAGTATTTATTTCTATGTACTAATTCTTACTTTCACTCTAACACAGTTTTCTTCATCCGTTCCAGGCCTCAGTTCCCGGACTCTTCGTGTTCAGAGAATGTCTATCCATCCCTAGGCCAAGACTTTAGTTAAAATATAACATAGATTTCTAAAAGACAGACCACAGAATAACAATATATAATAGGGGTGAAGAGCACAATGAAAAAGTCTCCTTCTCAAGTGGAGATACCAATATCTCCCCCTCAGGTAAGCATGAAAACGTAACATGACATAATAGACATCACCTAAATGAATTGTGAAGATCCCTGAGTTCTTTATAATGCAATGATTACAGAGATTTGGATACCATAAGCCAAGAGAATGTTAAATAATTTTTAGTACCCACTAAAACAATGATCTAAAACACAAAAGTTAAATGGAAGTTGGACTCACCATTTTCTTTTTGAAGAGACAAAGTCCAGGACATGACTTCAACAAATCTGAAACAAAGCATTTACTGTTTCCTTCCTCCCTAGCCTAAAACCTTCATCTGTATTCATACACTTTAAAAACTGCTTATTATTTGCACACTTTAAAAACTGGTTACACTCACATAAAAGTTAGTTATCTCTCCTCCTGAATATTAGACTAAGCCTAAATCTGTCTTGCACTCTAGATACAAAACTGGAACATTCTCGGATCCTTTGCTATTTTTAAATTAAAGTAAAATTTATGTACAGCAAGCTGTACATATACTAAATAAAAAAGTTAAGTTTTGAAAAATGTATACTCATGTTTAAATGTCATCCCAATCAAGATGTGAAAGATTTTCATCACCCCTGAAAGTTCATCTATGGCTGCTTTTACTTGATTTCCATGACCCCACAAACAACCTCAGTTTTCTGGTTTATGTCACTTGAGCTATCATTGCCAATTATTGAACTTCATATAAATGGAATCATATTGCATATTTTCTTTTGTGTCTCACTTCATTCACTCAATGTAATGCTTTGGAGACTCTTCCATGTGTTGTGTGTATCAGTTCAGTATTGTTTTATTGCTTAGCAGTTTTCCATTGCATGAATATAATAACAATATTGCTTATACTGCATACGGACTTTTACATTACACCCAGTTTGCTACTATTATGAGTAATTTTGCTATTAACAACTTAAGATTAACTCTTTTTGGATGTATATTTTCATTTCTGTGGTGCTTATATCTTCAGAGATGAATTACTGGGACTTGTGTTGGTATATGTTTAAATGTATAAGAAACTGCAAACACTTTTCCAGAGTGGTTATATCATCTTCATTCCCAAGAGCGGTGTATGAAAGCTCCTGTTGCTCTGTGTTTTTTACAGCATTTGGTGCTGTCAGTTTTTAATACAGCTAATGTATGAGTATGAATTGGTATCTCAGTCTGATTTTAATGGGGAATAAACAAAGTATTCTAACTAATGAATATCAACTAATGCTGTTTGTTACAGCTCAGGAACATGCATGGCACGGTGTTACCCATGGGTTTAATTAGGGATTTATGAACAGAAGAAGACTGTTCCCCATGGTGGCCCGTCAGGGAATGGAAGTCAGCATTGAATGAGAGAGAGAGAGGCTTATAAAGGGTTAGGTCCACAGGGTGTGACAATGGAGTTTCAACAGGGTTCCCCCCACCCAAGGGGGACAATGGACCTTCAAAGTGTGTCCTGGTCAGGCAGGCAGCTCCAGGCAGACTTGTTCCCATAATGGAGGAGGGGCAGAGCCTGGCCTTTGGTTCTCATGCTGTTGAACACATTTTTATGTGTTCATTCATTATTTGAATATCTTTTGGGGGGAAGTGTTTGTTCAAGACTTTGCCAGCATTTGTAAGATCTGCCTGTCTTTTCCATTATCGATTTGTGAAAATTATTTTAAATACTAGGGATATGTGGATTTTTCAGGTAATCAGTATTGTAAATATTTTCTCCCAGTCTATAGTCTGCTTTTGTAATTAATTTACAAAATTGTATACTAACTTAAGTATACAGATACATATATAATTAAAAAAATATATAGTTTTTTTGATTCCCAGAGCCTGCCCACGCAAAATATATATATATAGTTTTAGTCTTTACATTTAAGACTCTTATCGCATCTCAAATAAAGTTTGATGTGTGCTATGAGGTAAAAATCTTAGAGCAATTTTTCCCATTTCTTATTTTTGTTTCAATATCATGTTTTCAAAGACTTCATTTCCCATAGAATTGCCTTGTGCCACTGATTAAAAAAACTACAACAAAAAAATCAGCCAAATGAAAATATATATATGATTTTATTTCTAGAATCTGTTCTATATCATTGAATAATATATCTAATCTAATGCCAATACAGAAACTCTCTTAATTATTAAATCTCTATAATAATTGGTCTTCAAATTGGTGATGGTGAATCTGCTAATTTAATTTTAAATTGTCAAGATTGTTAGGCTCTTTTAGCTCTTTGTATTGCTATACAAATTTTAGACTCCACTTTATCATTTTCTCTAACAAGGACAACAATAAACAGAACTGCAAAGGAATTTCCAAGGGAATTTACTTGACTCTGTACACTTGAGAAGAATTAACATCTTAAAACAATTATGTCTTCCATTTCATGAATATGATACATTTCACCATTTTTTCAAGTCTTTAAATATTCTTTGCAAGGATAAGTAGTCTTCAGTGTAAAGATCTGAAATAGCTGTTAAATTTATTTCTAGGTATTTTATAGCGTTGGCACTTGAATCCTGCAACCTAGCTTTATGAGATTAATTTATCAGTTCTAGTATTGTTAAATAGATTCCTTAGGATTTTCTAAATCCACAATCATGACATTTGTAGAAATTACTTTTCAATCTTTATGACCTTTATATTTTTCTTTTCTCTTTGACATTGGCTTGAACCCTAGTGCTATTTTGAATATAAGTGGTGAGAACGCTATCCTCATCTGGTTCCTGACGTTAGGGTTAAAACATTCAATGTTTTAACATTAGCCATGATGGTAACAAAGGTTATTATAGATGCCCTTCAAAAGACTGAGAACGTTCTATTCTGTTTCTAGTTTGCTGAGAGCTTTTATCATGAATAGATATTGAATATTGCCATAGGTTTTTTTCCTACATATTGAGGTGACCATATGACTTTTCTTCATTATTCTTTAAATTTGATGGATTAAACTGATATACTTTTACTCAAAAACCAACTTTACATTCCCGGAATGAATTCTACCAGATCATAATATATTATGATTTCTGTATATTGCTGAATTCAATTTGTTAAAATTTTGTTCAGGGTTTCTACATATGTGTTTTTAAAGAATATTGGTTCATACTGTTCTTTTACTGTAATGTCATTTTCAAGTTTTGATATCATGGTTCGCCTGGCCTCCTAAAATGAACTGTGAGGTGTTCCTTGCTCCTACAATTTCTAAAAGAGAAAATATATATGATTGACATTATTTTTTTCCCAAAATTGTTGATAGAATGTATTAGTGAAATCATTTGGGACTGAAGTTTTCTTTTGGAAAGGAGTTTTTTGAAGAGAAGTTGTGGATTTAAAGAGAAATCATGTATAAAGTATAGAATTCCCATAAACACTCTATTATTAACACCTTGCATCAGTGTGATACATTTGTTACAGTTCATGAAAGAACACTTTTTATGAATGCACTATTAGCTATAGGCCATTATTTATATTGAGGTCTACTCTTTGTGTTGTACAGTTCTTGGAATTTTGTTTTTGGTTTTGGCTTTTAATCTATTAATATACATAATGTTAAAATTTCCCCTTTAACCACATTCAAATATATAATTCAGTGCTGTTAATTGCATTTACAACACCGCTACCATCACCACTATCCATTACCTAAAATTTTCCATCAACCTAAACAGAATTTACAATTTAAGTACCCCATTCCCTACCCATACCCTGACCCCAGGTTACATGTATTCTAGTTTCTGACTTCTGACTTCATGAATTTGTTTATTGTTTTCTATCAGTGAGATCATAAGCTATTTTTCCTTTTTATGTCTGGCTTATTTTACTCAACATAATGTCTTCAAGGTTCAGCCATGTTTTTGCTTGTATCTGAAATTCATTCCTTTTCACCTGAATAATATGCATTATATGTATATATCACATTTTATTGGTCCATTCATTCATCAGTTGATGAAAATTTGTGTGGCTTCTACCCTTTGGCAATTGGGAATAATGTGCTGAACATTTGTGTGCAAATACTTGTTTGAGTCCGTGCATTCAATTATTTGGGGTATATATACCTAGAAGTGAGATTGCAGGGTCAGGTGGTAATTCTGTACTTAACTTTCTGAACTGCTAACATGTCTTCCTCAGTGGCTGCACCATTTTGCATACCCAGAAAGAACAAGTGTTCCTATCTCTCCACATCCTCTCCAACACTTGTAATTTTCCATCTTTTAGATAGCAGTCATTATAGTGGATATAAAATGGTATCTCATCATGGTTTTGATTTGTATTTCGCTGATGGCTAAAAAATTGAGCATTTTTTCAGGTGCTTTTTTGGCCATTTGTATATCTTTTTAGGGGAGATATCTATTCAAGTCTTTTGCCCATTTTTTATTATTACTTTTTTTTTCTAATATATGCATTCAGAGTTATACATTTCCCTCCCGGCACTGCCTTTGCTTAATCCCCTAAATTTTGGTAAGTTTTGTTTTCATTTTCACTTGCCTCACAATATTTACCAATTTTCCTTTTGATTTCCTTTTTAACCTATTGGTTGTTATGCTGTTTAATTTCCACATATTTGTGAACTTTCCATTTCTCTCCCTGTCATTGATTTCTAGCTTCATTCCATTGTGGTCAGAGAAGATAAAATGCATAATTTCAAAATTTTTTTAATTATTGAGTTTTGTTTTGTGACATTTAGTCTATCCCTGAAAATCATCCACGTGTGCTAGGGAAAATGTGTATTCTTTTGCCATTGGTTGATGTGTTCTACATAAGTCTGTTAGGCCTAGCTGGTTTAAAGCAGCATTTAAGTCTTCTGTTTCTTTACTGATCTTCTGTCTAGATACTTGTATTATTGAAATACTAAATAAGACTTAAAAGGGCAAAAATTTTTAAATATTTAAAAAAATTTTAAAACATTTAGTCAATTTTAATGTAGCAATATCTATTTTTCACTTCAAATCTGTCAATATTTGCTTCATTTTTTTCAGACTGTGCTGTTGGGTGCCTATATATTTAATAATTATTAAATTGATTCATTTATCAGTACATTTCATTTGATATTAGTATCAGTTACCCCAGCGGTCTTTGGATTATTATTTTCAAGGTCTATTTGATCCACCTTTTCATTTTCAACCTACTTTTATCTTTGAATTTAAGGTGAGCTGCTTCTAAACAGGATACAGTTAGGTCATGTTTTTATCCATTCTGCCAATCTATGCCTTTTGACTGGAGAGCTTAAACATTTAAAGTATGTACTCATAATGCAGTACTGTACCCTGACATTTTAAAACATTTGTCTTTTTAACTCTTATACCTGTTCTGACCCTCAGTTCTTCTGTTAATGTCTACTTCTATATTTATTTTTTGTTGTTGTTGTTGTTTTATATTGTACCATTTTGTGTACCTTCTCATTTCTTTCTGAATATAGATTTTTCATATATTTTCTTTGTGGTCACCATGGGGTACTATTTAACATCCTAAATCTATAACAATCATATTTGATCTTCATATCATACATATACACTGTGCCTATATCTCCATCTCCTACCATTATTTGGACTTATTACAAATTATGTCCATATACATTATATGCTCAAACCATTGATTTATCATTGCTTTTTATGCATTTGCATGTTAGCACCTCTAAGAAGTAATAAGTGGATTTGCATAATAAAATTATAATACAATAATATTGGCAAATTTATATTTGCCATATTCAATTTCTTTAACTGATACTAGGCTATTCAAAATTTTTATTTCTTTTCTAAGAGTTTTGTAACATATTTTTTACATCATATCTGTGTATTTTATTTCAGCAGGTGAATTAATTGACAAATTAATTTATATCGCTTCCTCATTATACTTCAATATATGTGGGTTGTATAGCCATAGTCCCATTTCCATACCTGATATTGGGAATTTGTGTTTTTTCTCTTATTTTCTTCATCAGTATCACTGAATTTTTATAAATATAACTAATCTTTTAAAATAACTAAATTTTGAGTCTACTGACTTTTTCTTTAGTTGATAGATCCTACTTTTCTGCTGGTTTCTGGGTCTAGTATTTTTCCATTATATGACAAACATGGTACTTGCTTGATTATGAGGTCTTCTTTAAAGATTGTATTTTCTGTATGTTTGTTGATTTTATGTATGAAGTTACCTAACCTCAAGTTTCCTCTCTTTTTATATATGCTAAGTTTAAATTACCATTTATCTTGTCTATAAAGTGAGATTAAGGAAAGAGCCATATTTGGAGGATATTTGCTTTTATGTATTTACATTAACCATGAATTTTGAGAAGAAAATGTCCTTAAAGCAGTATCTTAAAATATAGCTGGAGTTCAACTGTAATTCTAAATTATCTCAACTATTAGAAAGTAATCTGAAAATTATAGTTCTTTCCTAGTAGATAATTGATACTCAATATATTATCAAAAAGAATAAATCATCTAAATGGATTTTGGAGCATAGGACTGATCTCTAGGGACCATTTATGCCCTAGAATGCTTTGATTTAGCAATTGGGAAGATCATAAAGAAATTGTAAAAAATATCATTTATTTAGCAACTTTTTATAGTAGATGTTACATTTACAATTTCATTTAATCCTTATAATAACTCTAAGACAATGCTAATACTATCAGTATTTTATAAATGGACAAATAGGGATGCAGAATTCTTGACCAAAGCCATGCTGGAATTGAGAGGCCAAATTGGGATTTTAATCTAAATGTATCTGGCTCCAAATTTTTAAATCATTTTACATCCTTTTTCTGGATTTATGCCTCTATTAAACCTTTCCTCTTTTAAATTCAGTTTGCTTATTCTTTTTTCTTTTGAGTTTTTAAAATACAATTTCCCTTCTGAAGACATGGGATAATTATTTAAGTAATTCACATCAATATACCTCTTATTAATGGCAGAATTTTGTCAATGAAATTTGGAACTATTCCCTAAGCACAGAGCTATTTTTCCTTTGGTTCTCCTCCTGGCATCATTGTTTTAGCAAAAACATGTTTTAGTTTGTTAAGCTACCAGGATGCAATATATCAGAAACAGAATGACTTTTAAAAGGGAATTTATTAAGTTGCAAAATTATAGTTCTAAGACTGTGAAAATGTCCAGTTAAGGCAAGTCTATAAAAATGTCCAACCAAAGGCACCCAGGGAAAGATACCTTGGTTCAAGAAGGTCGATGATGCTTCGGGTTTCTCTCTCAGTTGGAATGGCATGAGGCAAAGTCTGCTAGTTTTCTCTCTAGGCTTCTTCAAGGCTTTCCCGGGGGCGTTTACTTTATGTACCTCCAAAGTTCTCTGGCACTGTGGGCTCTAAAGCTTTAGAGGTCGGCTCTAAAGCTTTTTCTAAAACGGTACCCTCTTAAAGGCTCCAGTAAGCAACCCCACCTTGAATGGGTGGCGACACAACTCCATGGAAACCATCTAACCATAAGTTACCACCTACAATTGGGTGGGTCACATCTCCATGGAAATAATAGAAAAGATCCCACTCAATAATATTGAATGAGGATTAAAGGGCATGGCTTTTCTGAGGTACACAACAGATTCAAACCAGCACAATACAGAATGGGGGAAATACATTTCAATACCTATTTTTGTTAACTCTGCAGGAGGAACAGCTGTGACCTTTTTGAAGGCTTAATTAGCTTTAGTGCCTATGTGCAAATATCCTTCTTCATGCTCTTGTCATGTCCAGGAACAAACTATTAGGGTTCAAGATAGGTCCCTCTCAAAATAGTGAAAAAAATACATTATCAAATACACAATTATAGCATTGAATTGCTGGTGCTGTTACCACTTCTCTTGGAGCAACGGCAGATAAGAGCAACAACAGCCCCCTCCAACTCACTGAGTTGGGTCTGTTGCATTCCTATTTCAAGTACTCATTTGTTATCTCATATTATTGTCCTAATATAAAATGGAGAAACCATTTTCCATGACAAAATGCTAATGAGTCTCTGCTAATGAGGTTTCTGTCAAATTAATGAAAACAAATGCCAATGTAATATAAAACAATTATGAATAAAAGTTGTTAATGTGGCAGATCTCACAATGTAGGGAAGATATTGAATTCAAAGCAAAGATATTTGGAGTGTGTGTGTGTGTGTGTGTGAGTGAGAGAGAGAGAGAGAGAGAGAGAGAGAGATTGGCTGGAAGAGAGATATTCCAAGTTGTTCAATCACATCAAAGGTATAGAACAAAAATCATTAAGAAAAAAACTTATAATATGAAGTACAGAAGGGAACAAAAGGGAAAGCAAATGGAAAAGTCTCTCCTCATAACATGATAAAACTTACTGTGGTAAAAACAGATGTATGTCTTTGTAGAAATGAAGTAAAATAAAAACAAAATAAGGTGCTTGGCCAGAAAAGTAGATTGTTATTATTACTCATAACTTCTGACTTATTCTTCCTGAGATTCTATATCATATTTTTAAACAGATCAGTGGCCTACATCATGATGAAAACAGAATTCATTCACCTTACCATCAACACATTTGCATCTATTTAACTATTTAGATAATCTGAACGTTGAAAGGTCCCCGAACAGCATTTATTCTTTTTGTACATTGATCCGCCACCCATTTTAATGTCCCCATAACAGCATTACCTATGAAAAATAAATATTTATTTTTTACCTGCCAAGAAATTGCATGTGATAAATTATGTGGGAATTGTTTATTCCAAAAGTACTTATTGAGTACTGATTGATAACATAACCACTAAAAGAAGTATACGTTAGCTCTGAAAAAAAAAACAAAACCCCAACAATTTTCCTTCATGATAAAAGTGAGGCATGAAGCTTATTTTAATAGATGAGAAAATAGGAAGAGACCTTGGAGAAGCCTAGCCATCAGGGGACCCACCCTCCAGATGTCCTGTGGGTGGCTTCCCAGGCTTTGCCACACCATCTCCATTGATGAAGAGGAGCTGTTGAAAGATTCTTTTTTTTTTTAGAAAAGCACTTTCAGGTACTTGTCTTCCTTTAGCAATTAGTTCAGTCTTGTGTATATATCATTTTAAAACATGCCTACCCTCCTTATATAGTTATTATTTTACTCGGGTTCATATGTAGTAAACTCTATTATTATAACACCTGTGCTGGTTTGAATTTGTGCACCCCAGAAAAGCCATGTCCTTTAATCCTCATTCAACATTGCTGAGTGGGAACTTTTTTGTTGTTTCCATGGAGATGTGACCCACCCAATTGTGGGTGGTGACTTTTGATTGGATGGTTCCCATGGAGCTGTGTCTCCACTCATTCAAGGGGGTTGCTTACTGGAGTCCTTTAAGAGGGAACCATTTTGGAAAGAGCTAACAGAGCCTACAATCCCCCAAACCTTTGGAGATGAAAAAGGAAAATGACCCCAGGGGTTCATGAAACAAGAAGGCTGGAGAGAAAGCTAGCAGATGCCACCATGTTTGCCATGTGCTTTTCGAGTTGAGAAAGAAACCCTGAACGTAATTGGCCTTCTGGAACCAAGGTTTCTTTTCCTGGCTGCCTTAGATTGGACATTTCTAAAGCCTTGCTTTAGGTGGGACATTTTCATGGCTTTAGAACTGTGGACTTGCAACTTAATAAATTCCCCCTATAAAAAGTCATTCTGTTTCTCGTATATTGCATTCCGGCAGTTAGCAAACTAGAACAACACCTAAGAATGTATGTGCTGGTTTGAAAGGATATATGGACCCTAGAAAAGCCATGTTTTAATCAAAATCCCATTTCATAAAGGCAGAATAATCCCTACTCAATATTGTATGTTTGAAACTGTAATCAGATCATCTCCTTAGAGATGTGATTTAATCAAGAGTGTTTGTTAAGCTGGATTAGGTGATTACATGTCTCCACCTATTTGGGTGGGTCTTGATAAATTTCTGGACTATATAAGAGGAACCATTTTGGGGACTGAAGGAGATTCAGAGAGTGCAGAGAATGTTGCAGCACCACAAAGCAGAGAGTCCACGAGCCAGTGACCTTTGGAGATGAAGAAGGGAAATGCCTCCTGTGGAGCTTCATGAGACAGGAAGCCAGGAGAGAAAGCTAGCAGATGACACCATGTTCACCATGTGCCCTTCCAGCTGAGAGAGGAACCCTGACTGTGTTTGCCATGTGCCCTCCCACTTGAGAGAGAAACCCTGAACTTCATTGGCCTACTTGAACCAAGGTATCTTTCCCTGGATGCCTTTGATTGGATATTTCTACTGACTTGTTTTAATCCGGAACAAAATTTCTCAGCCTTAGAACGTAAACTAGCAACTTATTAAATTACCCTTTTTAAAAGCCATTCCATTTCTCATATATTGTATTCTGGCAGCTAGCAAACTAGAACAATTTATTTGAAGTAACTCAATAATTACCATTTTGAAAAAGTACAATATATACAAATGAAGCCTCTTTTTGACATCAAACAATGGTCACCAAAGTATCTGGAATTTTGGGGGTGGGGCAGGAAAACGGACTGGATATGTAATATGTACAACCTGAAATACAAAAATCTTTATATTTGATTTATACTTTGGAAGACACATACATATAATATGTACCTATAGGTATCAATCTGTCCCCACAAATATAATTTTCTAACAGTTCAAATATATCATAAAGTCTTACAAATGCTATTATTTTCTTGGAGATCTCCTTCCCAAAGGACCATTCCTGCTCATTCCATGCCATTTTCCCTCCCAGACTGCTGCAGAGCTGCCATTCTGAGAATCTTCTTTGGCAGAGCCACAGTTTCCTGGCATTGGTGTCTTCCTCCTTTCTGCTTTAATTTTTCTTTAGACAGTGTCCATCTCCAGAAGCATCTTAATTAATAGTATAAAGTACATATATTTTAAATCTTTGCCTGTCACTGAAATTTTTATACTTCCTTCAAAATTAAGTGGTAGTTTCAACAGGAATAAAATATTGGTATATAAATCATTTTCTTTCAGAATTTTGAGGTATGTTCCTCTAGCTCTGTTTGTTCTTGAGAAGAATGTGATATTTTTAATTCTTCTTATTTTATAAGCCATTTTGTTTTTCCTTGACATTTTTTTCTATTTACCCTCAGTGTTTAGAAATTTTAAAAAGTGTTTAGAAAATTTGGAAGGCAGACCATAGTGCCATATATATATTGACAATACATATTTAACATAAATATTCAATATCTACTGTGTCAGTTTGCAAGCTGCCAGAATGCAGTATACCAGAACTGGAACGGTTTTTAAAAAGGGGAATTTAATAAGTTACAAGTTCACAGTCCTAAATCTATAAAAATGTTCAAACTAAGGCATCCAAGAAAAGATACATTAACTCAAGAAAGACCAATGGGTCAGGAACACCTCTGGCAGCTGGGTAGTCATGTGGCTGGCATCTGCTGGTCCCTTGTTCCTGGGCTCCATTGCTTTCAGTCTGTGTTCCTGTGGGGGTTCCTCACTTTACTTCTCTGGGGCTGGCCTTCATCTCTTGGCATCCCTTGGCTCTTTCTAGATTCCGGCTTGCTTAACATCTCATGGCAATATCTGCTGGGTTCCAAGCATCTCCAAATATCTGTGTATCTGTTTTCCAAGCATCGGCATCTGTGTCAGCTCTGCTCTGACATTTCTGTTGGCTCTGTCATTTTTTACTCTCTCTAAAATGTGTCCTCTTTTAAAGGACTCCAGGAAACTAATCAAGACCCACCTGGAATGGGTGGAGTCACAGCTCCATGTAATCAAAGGATCACACATCTCTGTGGAGATAATCTAATTATATTTCCAACCTACAGTACCAAATCAGAATTAAAAGAAACAACTGCTCCCACAAGAGTGGATCAGGATTAAAACAAGGCTTTTCTGGGGTATATACTACTTTTAAACTGGCACAAATAGGCACAAGCATAAAGATATATCTCTGGGATGTGTGTGTGTGTGTGTGTGTGTGTGTGTGTGTATGAGAGAGAGAGAGCGCATATGTATTCCCTCTGGATTGAATTCTGGACCAATCTGGAAAGTCAAATCCTTCACTTCTTGGAAACATTTTGGTATGTATGGATTATTTTATCTCACATGTTAGGTAATATAAAACCATAGATTTTATCTTAATCACAGGATATTATTTGTCTTATTCAATTAGCCATTAGGATCTAATGGAATAGATTAGATCTATTCAGACAAATTTGGTCACTTTTTAATTTAAATTCGAACTTTTATTCACGAGTCTTCAAATTTAAGGAAAATTACAATGTAAATAGGAAAATAATATATTTATTGTCCACAATTTATCAAAGAAGCATTTTAATTGAATTTCCACTAAAAATCATGATAAGAAATGGTATGTATGATTTTGGAAAAATGCAAAAAAAAATTACAAAAGCATTATGAATGCCAAATTATCACCAAACCATAGTAGGGTGGTCATGATACTGTTTCTTCACTTATACATGGAACTTATAACATGATTACTAATATTCAACACTCAACGAAATATCTGGTATAGAGAATTACAACTGATTCTCATTATTCACACTTTGTTATACTCTACAAAGTTGCTGCTTTGAATTAATGAATACTGAACCACTGCTCCAAGAGGAAATACAGGGAGGCTGTGGTCTCAAGATTTTTGTCTATTGATCAAAATATAACTTTTAAAAATTGTATTTCTGTTTAAAGACACCTTATTTAATATGCATTGTTGATTCATTAACATTAAACTCACTCATGCCTGTATTAATCTTATCTAACACACATATTTTCTCCGGAAGGCACATCACAGCTTTCTTGTACTTAGGAACACTAGACAGCACTTCAGCACTATACTTGGGTATTATTCTAAAGTGCAAAATCACCAACTAAAAAAGCACAAAAATGTGAAAAACATGGCACTAAATATACCAAAAAAAGAACAACTATTTATAGTATGAGAGCTGAAACAAGAAGGCAGAGTGTTGCCTCGTTGATCTTTAGCAGGGAATGCGTGTGTCTAAAGATTCAAATTTTCTCCACTCTGCCCATGTCTGTGAATGATTGTGAAAGTGCCAGCAATATTGATTTGGGAGTTACAAATAAATCTTAGCAAGCAGGTGAATTTGCAAATATGAAATCGATAAATCATGAGGACTGACTGTACTCCCATGGGCTTCTGGAGGGCAAAGACTATATATTACTCAACTTTGAATACTGAGATTCTAATACTGAGTATTCGGAGCAAGAGTAGGTGTTCAATAAACGTTGTATTGATGTGTTCTTTTTGTAATTAACTTAATGAACTCTAGGTAATTTACCTATTATACAATAGCACGTGGATAGGATGTTATTGTTCAAGAGCATCAACAGATATTAGAAATAGCTAGTTTATAAATATAAGAATTAAATTTAAGAACTTAACATTAAATATAAGAAATGTTTTTTCAGTTTTACCTCCCTATTTCATCCAAAAGGATACATTGTTAGAGTAACATCAAAATGACCTACCTCTGTAATGGAATTACATTTAACTCATACTTATTTCTTCATATTCTTCAAATGTCCAAGATTTTTATCCTAGCCAATTCTGATGGAAATCTTTCTAAGCATATTGAGTACTTCTCTACTTTCTTAAACATATGCTACTGAATATAACCTTTTCTTTAGTATTTAAGCTCATAATTATAAACATCCATTATGATGTTACATTAGCATTGGTTTAACTGTTTCTTCCCTATAAAGGAAATGTCTGCCCTTATAAACTGTCTGGCTCCTGTCTCCCTAACCTATCTTTCAAGGTATCTTAGACCTCTTTGCAATTCTTATTACCTTTGCTCTTGTACATTTATTTGTTAAACTATTTAATTACTGAGCCTCCCATACTAGACTGTTAGCACCACAAAACTTGTCCAGGTTGGCTCTCCATGGCATACACAGTGTCTACCATGGTGTCTGGTGTCCAGTAGGCTCTCAATACTGGTTGCATGGCTAAGTAAATAAATGCCTACCTCAGTGCATCCCCCCCCCAGTCCCTCTGCTATTTGCTGAGGACAGATGTGGGAAGCCATGGAACCAATCTTTTTAAAAATTATGTTTGAAAAAAAAATGTAGGACCCTACATGAGAATGGAAACAATCCTTTCATAGTATACAGAACCCCATCTTTAGGGTCTTGTGATGACTATTTTGGTTATTAGGCCTTTTCCCCTCTCTAATGCCTTGAAAAAGTAGAGATACTTAATAGCCATGAGACCTTGACCATTAAACCTCAATTTCTTCCTCTATAAAATGATATTGATAATACTCCCTATCTCATTGCATTATTATGAGGATTCATATAATTAAAACACTACCTAATATATAAGTAATGTTAATGTTAGATGTTACTATTAGCTTTATATCATACTAGTAATAATATGTTAACTTTCACTTATGAAGATACTGCTATTGACCTATCACTAAAGGATATATACTCTAGTTTCTTCAGGAGTGGTTAAAGGACCTACTCAGAACCATACTCCATTCAGTCCCTCCCCAAGACCAATGTTTTTTACAAAAAACCTCATACTTTTGCTCTGAAGTAAACTGCTTAGCTTTCATTCACAATCTATTTCCATTTAAAATATACACTTCTCTACAGTTCTACTAATATCACAGTTAGTTTGTGAGATATCAGAGGTGTTATATAGCCCAAAAGAGGTTATAGAAAATTTCAGAAGGGGCAGTCTCACTGGAAATTAAGTATACTTTGTTTTCATGTTAAAAAAGTTTTACTTTCACATTCACTATTTTAAGCTTCATGTAAAATTCTTTTCTATTTTTGGTAACTAATTAATTTGAGGAATAAAAATAAAATGCTTTACCATTACTATAAATATATTTTACAGAAGAATTATTAATGCTGTATCTTAAGCTCTACCTTTGAATGTACACCTAGCACAGATTGAAAAAATCCATACTGGGCCTTTGGCTTATCATGTTCATTATTAAAGTCAAAGAATAATTTTCTTTAACAAATACATCCCTTAAAGGAAAAGGAGGAGTCATAACAGAGAAGTCAGGATTCAACAAACGAGTATGGCTACCGAGTCATATTGATACTTCCTTTTAGTTCCAGTGTATTCAAGCAGCAGAAGGAAAATCCTGAAATTGTAGAACTGAAACCCACACCAAATCCTGAAATCTGTTCTACAACCACTTGTTAAAATGTACTTTGAAATTTATTGTTCTGTATATATATTTAAAAATAAAAAATGTTAAAAGCAATTTTTAAAGGTATCACTTTCAAAATATTTTCAAAGCACTGAATGTGCTTTTAGTTTATGATATACAACTTAAAATAGTGCACATTTCAGATGAATGTTTATCACTGCTGTAGTTTTAAAGAATGGTATAGATCACACAGGAACACCAGTGAAAATCAGTTTTTTTTTTTTTCTCTCCTTACCTAACTCCCAAAGAACTCAAATTACAAACCTAACCAGGGAACCATCTACCTTAACCAAGCAGTTTGTAAGGATAAGTAATAAGATGCAGAAGTTCTCAACCCTAAATTCATTAGCAAAATCAGATGACCTTTTCTTTTTGGTAAACGTGCACTTTAGATTCACATTTTAACTGTTGTTGCAGACTATGGATCGATCGTGTGCTGCTTTGGAGTTTCTCACTCACTGTCCCTTCTTTCACTGTGGTTTTAATAACTTCACATAACCCCACTGGTTCCAAGAACACAAGGCAAAGTTAAGAACACTTCACTATTTATATCATAATATCCCTTCACTAATATAAATACAGAACACACTTTCTTTTTATTGTTTATAATGCTGTCAACCAGGTCAGCAACTGATAGTCAAACTGGGATCTTTGACCTTTTACCTTATCAGTTCCATGACTTTGTTGGATAGCTGCACCTGAGAATTATGGCTACTGCTTCTTCTTGGCCACTCTATGTGGTCACTTTGTCTTCTCCTTGCTCACCAATAACCCACACTTCTTTTCCTGAAATTTCATGCCTCAAAACAATTTTTTTTTCTTTTTTTTTTTGGGCATGGTCAGGCACCGGGATCAAACCCGGGTCTCCAGCATGGTAGGTGAGAATTCTGCCTGCTGAGCCATGGTAGCCAGCCCTCAAAACATTTTTAATAATATATTGCAATCTCTGTGAATCCAGATTACATCCCATTCCAATCATTTAATTTTTAGGAAGTGAACTCAATTTCCAAGCCACATAGGTCATGATGTCTACTGGCTGAGATGCAACGAGCAGGACACAGTGATGCCTATAATGTCCCAAAGCTGGAACAAGGGCTCTGAACATATCCTCGTTGCTCTGTACCACGTTAAGGCAGGACTGAGAACTACCCAAAGAGTTGACTGTGAGGATCACCACCTTGGAATGAGCAGAAGCAGACAAATCTTTGCTGAACTCCACATTAGGCTGGTTGAAGATATCCAGGTCCATCATCTTTCCTTCAGTTCCTTCTGAGAGGTCTAAAAGAACCATCTTGTCTGCAAAGCCCTTTGCTGAAATTGCTAATGGGCAGGCAATACAACTCTACTTCCAACCACAGTAATTTTACTGACTGTTTTATTCTTGTGGTTTGCCCAGTTCTTTGAATTTATATGAGACGCCTTCCATGAGTTTCACAATATAGGTTAGTAAGTCTACCTGCATGTCTCATCAGATGATGATAGAGAAAAAAGAGGAAGTTTTTCTTGAAACTTGGCCATCATTTTCTTAATTAATCCAATAAAGACAGATTGAAGATGGCTCCAGTTTTGGAGATAGAGCAAGTATAATGTGCCTTGAGCATCCACATGCTTTCCAACTGAGAGTCCCATATTTGCAGTTTGCTTCGAGAAGCAAACAGGTGGAGCAAAAGGGTGAGAATCCAAAATCCACAAATGAATTGGTGTGTTATATGTATTACCCTGAAACATCACAGGAACAGCGCCAGTGAAATTCAGCAAGTCTTTCTGGGAACTATCTTTAAAAATTTGTCTAGGGGCAGGCAATTGTGGCACAGTGGCCAAGTTCTTGCTGGCTATGGCAGGCACCCGGCTTCAGTTCCCGATGCCTGCCCATTCCAAGAAAAAAAAATTGCCAAGCAGCTGTCTCAGACCTTCGCAGTCAAACTCCATCTCCAGCTAGATCCTGGAGCAAGGCCTTTCAGACATTTTTTCATTGGTTGTTGAGGAGGGTGGTGGTTAGACATTAAAACATGTAGAGTTTCTAGGGGAAAATGCATTTCATATTCCACACCATCACATGCAACTTTTGCAAAAACAGCCATTAGTAATTTGAAAACTGTGGATACATGCTTATCATGGTTGCCTATTCAAAATTAGATAGGGAAAATAATAGGGAATAATGAGAGTGCCTACCAGGCACTGATCCACATGGAATAAGCAGGCAAAATTATGGGACACTGATAGATGCCACTATGGTGACATTAAAACTTCCTTCCAAGGAAAGGGCAATATGTAAACCAGGAAAATATTAATATGAATTTTTAAATTGGACATCCTCATTTTTATCTGGTTTTTATCCCCAGCATTTGTCAATTTCTAACATAGTATATAACTGTTTTATTATATTTATCCTTTATTGTCTTCCCCTACCACACACTCATCACTAGAATAGACATTCTAAGATAGTATTTTCCCATATTCTTTTCAGTAATGTATCTTGATTATCAAGAACAGTACCAACACTTAATCTGCACTCAAAAAATACTTTAAGTTTTACAGAGTTTCTATCTGGATCAATGGAAAAGTTTTGATAACGGATGGTGGTGATGGTAGAGCAACATGGTGAACATAAAGCACTAAGTTATATATTTGAATGTGGCTAAAAGGGAAACTTTAGGTTGTATCTATGTCATTAGAATAAATTTTATTTGAAACCATAACATTGTACAATAC